>CAUYQV010132157.1:0-22590 GCA_963574575.1 Galagoides demidoff
CTGTGGTCCCAGCTGCTTGGGAGGCGGAGGCAGGAGACTCACTTGAGCCCAGGAGTTGGAGGTTGCTATGAGCTGTGATGCCATGGCACTCTACCCAGGGGGATAGCTTGAGGCTCCGTCTCAAAAAAAAAAAAAAAAAAAGACAACACTTAAGTACGATGATATAAAGCAATACATCTTATGTTACATGGGAAAGGGATAAGAGGAAAGAGGATGAAGAATACACACACATAAAAATATTCATAACAAAACGAGAAAGATACAGTGATGACGCTCACAGCCCTCACTTCTGAGACAGGGGCATGGTTGCTGCTGGGGTTCATAACCACCTTCTTCCACTCCCCATTCTATATTCCCTTTGCCTTCAGCGAGCACGTCCACTGGTCATGTTCTTTACCTGGCAGGATGACACAGATCTTCCTTACTGACTCTGCCCTGTGTGTGGTCCTGCCTCAGGTGGGTGGCTCTGCTTTTCCAGTGACTTTAATCACGGGCAGAGCTATGCTGTGAAGTCCCTTGAGGCAGCTCCTGCATTTCAGACTTGCTTTTCTTCCCTCCCTCTACTCAGGAGCAGCGGTCCGATTTCCCCTGGTCAGTAGGGTCGCCCGCCCCAGCCAGCACAGCAACTCACTTTTTGTCTGTTGCTTTAGAAGCATGAAGGTCCCCAGGTGGCTGGTGGAGGTGTTGGCTTCCAGCTCAGTGACCTCATGGTCGTGTCCCCTGATGCAAGCTCCTCCCTGTGGAGGTAACGTCTCTGAGCCAGCAGAGCATGTGGCGTGTGGGTCAGACCTCAGAGGCATCTACAAAATACCTTTACATAAGTGCAGAGAAGGAGCAGGGCCAGAAATACCTTGAAGGAGAGATTCCACCCTCCAGAAATGTCCCATTGGATATTTTGGGAGTGTCATTGGCATAAAAATAATCCTCAAAGACATCTATAAGCCAATCCTTGGTACTTGTGACCACATTACCTTATATGACAAAAGGGACTTCCAGAAGTCAAGGACTATAGACAGCATCAGAAATCTGGAAGACAAGGACATGGGTCCTCCCCAGAGGCTCCACTGAGCGCAGCCCTGCAGTCACCGTGACTGTAGCCTGGTGAGACACATCCTTCCAGGGAGACCTCTGTCCTCCATAACTGTGATAATCCATGTGCATTTTAAACAACTAAATTTGTGGATCTTTGTTACAGCAGCCATCGGATACTAATACAAGGAGTGATTAATAAACTTATTTTGTTTTGAACCACTGGAATAATAGACTTGTTTGATAAAACATTAAAGTCAACCGAACTGAAATGCTTGAGGACTAAGAAATGAAGCCTCCACTTTTGGACAGTGAGATGGGAAAGCAATAAAGCCACCTGATCCTCTTGACACCATCCTTCCCCACGTGTAGACATGTCTCCAGTGTGGTCTCTTCTGAGTGGCAGGTCCCCACTCTCTGCCCTTTGGCACACATATGACACAGCCGATGGTTGGCATGGCATTTTGGTAGCAACACCTGGCTTAACTCACTGTGGGAACAAGCAAGCTGGAAGCTGCCAACATGAATCCCTCTGATACTTTAATTGGTACTTACTTTAGACGGTTCATGTAGCTTCTGCCAGATGTACAGTTGAGCTGACCTGATGAGAGACTCTGACCATGGCAGGCAATGTGATTGTAATTAATGGGGCCTGCTCTCCCCTGATTGGGTTAGTGCTTTCCTGTTACTCTGATTTCACTCCATCCCAGAACCTAGTAGATGATTAACAAATATTTGTTGAGTGAGTGAAGGGCTGAGGCAGAGGTCTGGAAGAGTCGGATTTCCCTGGAAGCCAGAGCTGGGGAAAGTCACATCACCTCCCAGGATGTCAGGGTCCCAGCTACCTGCGGCCAGGGATGTTTTGTAAAAAGAGACACTCAAGTATCCTGGACATCATGTGCATCCCAGTGGACACCACAGAGGACCCTGGAATGTACCCTAACAGTAGTCATCTCCTCCTGGGAGTTGGAATAGCAGAGACCCAGTGTAGGGGACGGCAAGAGCCAGATGACATCTGAGCAAGATGATCAGCAGCTGAGGGTTGGACCTCGGGCCAAGGAACGTCCGTAGGTGTTCCTTGTGGAAGAAGAGCCCAAGTCTTCAGCACGTAGTCATTGTTAATTAATCCCCTCACCTCTGTTGTACAGTCTCAATAAAAGCCTGGTGCAGAGGTTGCTTGGGGCTGCGCTGCAAAGAGGGGCTAGCCCACCTCCCACAAGCTTGCACTTCTAATCTGCCTCATGCCTGGTTCCTTCTTGCGGGGATGGAGACCAGGGCCGTAGGGGCCTGACGGTTCATGACAACCCAGCAGGGCCAGGAGAGCTCAATGCCACTGTCCTCTGCAAGGACACAGGAGTAGATGTTACAGGAATGGGCTTCAGAGAGACCTGAAGTTCACGTCTCACTCAGACCACCCCTTACCTGGTGCGTGGCTCTGAGTAGGCCGCATAGCTTCTCCAGGATCCAGTTTCCTCAGATATAAAACGATCCTACTTTATTGAATTGTTCTGAGGATTTAATCAAATTGAATTACCTAGCATGGTGTGTGGCAGTCACTAATGTCTCAATAACTCTTCCCTGGCATCACTGGCTTCTGCCCTCCATCCCTCCTCCAGACACGGAATTCAGGGCTGGGCAAGTGCAGAGGGCAATCCTGGGGGCAGGGGGTGGTCCAGCTCTCCGCCCTGGGCAGGCTCTGTCTCCTGTATCATAGTGTCCTCAACCGGTTAGGCCACCAGCTATTCCCACAGGCCCAGCCTAGATTGTAAGGACCAGAGGGGGGCTTCTACCTCTTTGGTGGAACCCTGTGTCCCATGGAGACTGGCCCTGGGGAAAGCTTTTCTGCAGGCTGTGGGGTAGGGTGGTGGGGATGCTGGCCTCCAGCCATGATGCCAAGGAGGAGGAAATGCCCTGGCTTTTCTGTTACAGACACATATTAGAGCTTCGGGAATTCACCTGAAGAAAGGAAATGGAGGCCACACCACAGGGAGGGATCTCTTTCCTCACACGTCCTTCCTTCCATAAATGAATAAGCCAAACTCTTATGTGCTGATGAAATATTCATCCAGCTCCCCCTGGGCTGAGGCCCGTGGTCACTGTGAGCTCTGAGAGGCAGTGAGAGGGATCAAGTGGGCAGGCTCAGAGATGTAGCCCTTGGCCATCTCCTTGTCTCTTGAACAAGCCCACATGGTGACATGCTTAACTATTTCCTCTAGTGCATACAGTGGCTTTCATAAAAAATCTCTAATCTAATCAGAATCAGGATTCCGGCTTTCCTTCCTCCAGTCAGAAAGTGACTGCCCTAAAATACCGTTCATTTCTCCCCCTTGGTATGCTGTGTTAGTGCTGCATTATTCAGAAACTTATTTTTGTATTTATGATGTGCTAACTGTGCTTTTGCAATGAAAGGAAATAGAAGAATTGGGATAGTTAATTAATTTTCTTCATTTTCTCCATCCACTCCTCGCTAGTTCCAAAGTCGTGCAAACAGACATCTGGATGTGTCATCTTCCTTCTGAACAAAAGGTATCGCCTCCCACTAGGTGAAGTGGGCGGTGCTTTGGCTGTTCACGCAGAATCCTTTCCACTGAATCTCTCAGTGAAGGCTTGCTGGGTTCCCGCACTGTGCATGGTGCTGAGTGCGCAAAGATGAAGGAGACCATCCCTTCCCCGGAGCCGCTCACAGGGGCCGAAACTTTGCAAATATACCAGGGGGTAAGGAGAAGTAGTAAGAACTGGGCAGGAAGACCAGGGTTAAATCTTATGCCTGGAGAGGAGAGAAGGTTCAGGAAGGTTCATGAAAGAGAACCTGAACTGGAGATGTGGGGGTAGGGGGCAGGCTTGCTGCAGGAAGATAAAGGGTAGGAGAGACCCTGTCTGTCCTCAGTGACTGGGCACGTTTCCTGAGCACCTACCTTGCACTGTGGTGTGTACTGTGCTGGGCCACAGGGGCGAGCAGGTGCAGAGCAGACTGAGATAGAGAAAGGCCAGGTGAGGTCACAAACCCAGCAGCCAGCTGGGAGGGCCTCCTCACTCAGGACAAGGCATCTGAGCTGCTGCCTAATGGAGAATGAGAACAGGGGTGGGAGGAGGGATTTCTTGATACAGGGATCCGTGTATTGAAGGCAGCACAGAATTGCAATGAAGAGCAGCTGGGAGTCCACATGGAGGGAATACCTGGGACAGGGAGTGGCAAAACTGAGGCTGGAAGTATAGGTGGGGGCCAGATCGGGGGGTTGATCTGAAGGCAACAGATCTGAAGGCAACAGACAGCTTTGGAAGGAGCTTGAGGAAGTATGATGTACAGTGAGGTTTTCCAGTTTTCCTTTTTTTTTTCTTGTTTGAGACAGAGTCTTACTTTGTCGTCCTCAGTAGAGTGCTGTGGCATCACAGCTCACAGCAACATCAAACTTGGGCTTAAGCGATCCTCTTGCCTTAGCCTCCCAATTAGCTGGAATTATAGGCACCCACCACAACACCAGCTATTTTTTGTTGCAGTTGACATTGTTGTTTAGCTGGCTGGGGCTGGGTTCGAACCCACCAGCCCTGGTGTATCTGGCTGGTGCCCTAACCACTAGGCTACTGGCACCGAGCCCTGTGGGGTTTTCCTTTTAATGATGATAATGGTAACAGCCACGGGTTATGGAGTCTTATTTCTACTCGGCTCTAGGCCAAGACTTTTGAGACCTTGCCTGCTGCAGTGCTGAGAAGTCATGGGAAAGAAGACAAAGGTGGGGGGTGCGGGTCAGGACGGTTGCAGGTGGAGGTGGAGGGTGCGGGGCCACAGGAAACAGGGAGGGCACCTGGGTGCACTGGGTGCAGTAGGGTCCCTGAGATGAAACTGCCCCTGAGGCCCACAGTTCCTCCCACCACCCCTTGCTTCCTTTGATTCTCTTAACAACCCACAGAAGCTGGCAAACTTCTGGTGACTGTCCTAGGCCTGCAGGGGAGAGGCTGGGGCTTGGGAGAGAGGTGAAAGTGTGGAAGCACTGCTGTGGGAGGCACACCCCTCAGCCCCGGACACCATCCATGAGTCTTTGAACACCTGACCCCCTTTTACCAATGAGGTCTCTCAGTGCTCTGGCACAATAAAAATTAGCTGTCGATTAGTAGGGGAACCAACCATCCCGGTTTGCCAGGACTAATGGGGTTCCCAGAACAGCCCAGCATCAGCTCCAGGATGGAGGTCACCCTCCTGACCCCTATCTTTGTCTAATAGCCCTGGCCACACTGTTTGATCACCCTGCCCCTCTGTTATTTTCCTTTATAGCAATTAGTACCAGTCTGTCCCCAAGATGCAAGGTCTGTGTGGCTCGGGGCTGCTGTATTCGCAATACTTGGCCCTTGCTTGGCAATCAGTGATTTATACAACAAATGAATAAATGGCCGGGCACTTCTGCCCCCAGTGCCGGCTGTCTGTGTCTCTAGCACTTTGCTCAATTCATTCTTTCTGCCCTGAGTGCTCTATGTCTGGTCTCCATCTGAAAAAGTCCTATTTGTTTCTTGACAACTCAGCTCGAATATCAGCTCCTCTCGACCTCAAGAACTAGCATGGGTCCTGAAACCCGATGGCCTCCACAATGTTTATTGAATAAATGACTCTACATTTATCTCTGTAAATGTCAGTTTTATTGGCTTTGGCCCATCTTTTCTGAATTATTTTTGAATCCTTATTTTGTAATCCAATCTATTAGTGACCCGTACAGGCTGTGTCATCCACAATTAAATAAATGTGCACTCTTTGTATTCATCCTGCTTTTATCTGTTTAAAATAGGTCACGCAGAACAGGGCTGATAAATGTCATCTGCCTCGTAGTTTGGGAAGACAAATGTGATTAACCTGGACAAAATAGAAAGTTGGCACAGGGACTTACGTTGGTGATGAACTTGGGTCTTTCCTGGACCTAGAATTTTTTCCCTTCTGCCCCAATACAGTCCCTGTTTGGCACAGTCCACAGATCCTTCAAGAACACCCCAGGATCACCAATCCCATAACCTCTCAGTTCTCCCGAATACAGTAGGCACTTACCTTGTTTTACGTGTTCATTCAGTAAATATCAAATGTCTTGCAATTTCACAGGCATCATACTGAACATTGAGCTACAAAGAAGGATGAGATGTGAATAGAGCTTTGACTTGTATTATATTCAATCTGAATTTTTTTTCCTTGGTCACCCTGGTTAGAGTGCCATGGCATCATAGCTCACAGCAACCTCAAACTGTTGGGGGCAAGCGATCCTTTTGTTTCAGTCTCCCAAGTAGCTAGGACTATAGATGCCCTGCCACAATGCCCGGCTAGTTATTCCATCTTTAGTAGAGATGGGGTCTCACTCTTGCTCAAGCTGGTCTTGAACGCCTGACCTCAAGCAATCCACCTGCCTCAGCCTTCCAAAGTGCTAGGCTTACAGACATGAGCCACTGAGCCTGGTCTCATTCCGATTCTTAATCCACACTCTGTTACTTGAGGTTTGGACAAGGTATATAGAACTTCTGAGCTTTAGTATATCTGCTGCTGCTGTCTGCTCCACACAGTTCTGCAGGTTACGTGGTGTTCTGGAGCGTCTAGCACGTGTGGGTTCATGGCTGATGCCCAGCCCTGGTTTGCTCTCCCCCAGCACACTAGATTGCATGAGAAGGCTTCTCTCTTCCCTATTGCCTCCAGTGTGGTCCTTGACCCCAAGGAGACCTGCCCATCTTCACTGTGCTGAGTTGCATTGCAGGGGAGACAACATCCCCAAGAGTTGGGTTCTTGCCTTCCCAGAGCAGGACCACAGCTGGCCCTCAGGCACCAGCTCAGGGAGTGAACACCTGCTGTGGGTAAGAACTCTCCCAGGGGTCTGGCCACAGGTCCCCTTGAGGCAAGTTCTGCAGATGTTGTCTCCAGTGCCTGCAGCTTTACAGGGCAGGCCCTCACCCCATGTGAGCAGAACACCCCCAAGCTAAAGGAGAGGGTGAGAGTCCCAGGCCTCTGCAGGTCATGAGGTTAGCATGTCCTAATAAAGTGGCTTATATGGGCAACCCAATCTCTGGGGGCGATCACCTGACCCATTTTCCCCCTTTCCTTTCTTCCTGACCCTCCCTGTCTGTTGCTTGCCCGGCTACTCCACTCCTGTGCCCTCTGCTCCCCGTTCCCCTGCCCCCCATACCTCTTCTCTCCTCCCTTGCTCCAGCTTCATCTCTGCCTCTCCTTCCCTCCTCCTCTGTAAGTAAGGAGGTCCCACACCTCCAAGTAAGTCCCACGAGTACTCCCTTTACACCCACGATGTTCCTAGCACCGTGCAAATCACCCCAGGATGGAGCAAACACAAGCAATAGGCTTGCCCTGGTTTCTGAAATCTTTCCCTTGCCCTTTGGACCAGCCAGCCCCACTCCGTCCCCTGCCACCTGCTCCCCCAGCCCCCTTCCCACTTTCTGTCTCTGTCCTCACTGCTCTGTCTCTTGCAGTGGCATTAGAATTCTCTAAAAGAAATCCATTTCATGCACCGCACAGCAGCTTCTCTGCTGATCTCATTGCATTGATATAAATATACTTAATGCAAGTAAAAAGCTATTTAACAAAATAAATTACGAAAAAATTACGGCAAGGCCTTGAATTTCATACAAATCATTCGAAATGAATACTCAATCTGTTGGCAGCACGTGGCATGCCTTCTTTCTATTCTTGTGCATTTTCTAAAAGCTTTGCAAATTAAGAGCCACTGGGATATCTTCTTCCTTTTTTTTGTGCATTTCGTTTTCTCCACCCCTGCTATGTTCTACCAGAAACAAAAGAACACACTCAATTTTGTTTAGACAGCCAATTAATCTGTGACGATGTTGCATTAACTCTGAAGGCATTTAGTTTCTTTCTCTCTCATTTCCTGGTTCTTCTGAAATGATGCTGGTCTCAGGAGCGAGGTGGGGACTTTCATGGCCAGACCTCAGAGCCTCTGTAGGAGCCACTAAGCATCCTCATTTCTCAGCAGTCTCGGGAGGTGAGGAGGGGGCGTGAGTAAAATAAGGAGCCAGAGAAGAAACTGACCTGGCCCCGCCTGTTCCGGCTAACGCTGAGCTGAAATGACAAATCCCTTACGACAGACTGGGACCACAGGTAAATATTAGCTTGCCACTGAAGTGGCTGTCTAGAGAGTCCACCTCTTCAAATACCCTCAACACTGCCTCAAATGCTGCCCGTCCTCCTCATCCCCTCCAATATACCTGTATTGGTTCACTGTGCTACTAAAGTTCCTCAACCGCATCATGGCTGTGGTTTGGGTAGGCTGTGTGACTTAATCCTGGGACCATGACAGTCCTGGGTGACAGAATAGCCTTTGACAGGGTGAGTGGGTGGCCAAAATGGCATGAAAGAACAGGTGCCTGGAGACAGGAGGTTCAGCCAGAGTGCCATGCATCCTGTGGACAGTGAAGCCCCAGAGAATAACAACTGGATTTGGGAGGAAGAGGCAGTGAGCAGGTGCTGAGGCTTCAAGGATGAATGAGGCATCATGGGGGTGGGGTGGGGGCAGCCTAGCAGTATGATAGTACGTGACAATAGTAAGAAGGGGGAGGTACAGAGGTTCTGGAGGGTGTGAGGGCAGAAGCTTTGTTGGGGAAGAGGACTTTACCAGATAGAGGAAGGGTGTAGCAACTGATACCAACTTTAGCATCCTCCAAACATGCAGCTCGCCTAGGACATTTATCCAGCCCGCTGGGTGTTTTTGCCACCGCTGTCTGTCCTGCTTAGCAGCTGACTCATCCTGGGGCCCATAGTCTGGCCCTCCAACGGTCTGAGGGACAGTGGTCTGGCCCCCTGTTTAAAAAGTTTGAGGACCCCTGTTTAGACCTTCATAGCTCTTCAATAAACAAGTGGCCTTTAGAGAGAGCCACACCTTTCTTCTTCTCCCTCACAGTCATGTGATAAAACCAAGCTTCAAGGGCAAGGGCGAGTCATTTATTTCTATTTTATTAGCTCATTTTCTCCTATATTACCAACCTAGCCCAGCCTGGCCCTGCTCAGCCAGATGGCTCACACCGCGGCCGACTTCCTGCACTTCCAGGTGAGAGGGAAGCTAAACCAGAAAGGACAGCATCCCCTCTCTCCCCGCTGCTTCCCCACAGGCCTCTGACAACATGTTTATCTAGCTAAGTATTTCAAGTTTGATGGTAATTTCAGGAAACACTTCCCATTCATAAAATGCAAATGTATTCAGCACACTCCCTCACTAATATAATTTTCCCATTGATGTTTATACTGTCTTAAAATTCTTGCAAGTCTAAAAAGAAAAGAAAAATCTCTTGAACATTCATTTTAATTTCTTCTAAGCAATGCTAATGAATTCCCTGAATAGAATAGAGCTTTGTGACCTTCTTAATTGGTTGTTTGAAAGTAAACTTCCAATTTCCCAAGGATTAGAATTTTCCCAGCTCAAAATTCATCTTTGATTAGAAGGAGGTGAGCGTGCTTCTCTAGGGATTCTGGGTTCCTTGAGAATAAAGTGAGGCTTGAATTCCAAAGTGAAGCTTATTGGTCAACCGAAGGCACCTTTGCCACTAAATTCTAGAAACCCTGAGTTGACTGTCACAGCCACTGTCATGGACCCCTGTGGGTACCTGGTGTTTCTCCTGGGGAATGGGAGATCCGTGTCCCATTGGCGGTCTGTGATATTCAGAGTATAAATAAGGAGTCACTTCTCCAGTTCTCTGGCCTGAGCGTTGTCCTTGCCTCACACAGTAGTTGATGGTGGACTCCCGGGGGAGTTGGTTTTCCGATCTTTCCAAGTCGGGTATGAAGGACCCCGTGATGGTGACAAGACCTACGCGTCCTTGTGCATTTGTTACACATAAGATGCTGAGTGAGCACTGTTAGCTCTTCATAGATAACACTGAACTGGTCTACTGAGGTAGGCACTGTCATTATCCCTATTTTAAAAATGCAGATACTGAGTCTAGAGAGATAAGCTCCCCTATGATGGCAAGTGGCACAGACAGGGCTTGAATCCATCCGATGAAACTACAGAAGAGACACACACACTTGGACCAGGCTTTCAGGTTTCAAAGCACTGTGTTTTGTTATTATTGCTATTGTTGCTTTTAATCATTCTACATGGGGGTTAACTCATACAAAACAGCGCCTGGAGGGAAGCTTGGGAGAAAGGAAAACCTTCCACCCACTGGTCCTCTTTTAGCTGAGCAGGTCCTGCTGGAGGAATAGGCAGGCTCTCCCAGCCTGTGACCCTCACTTGCTGATTCAGAGAGGGACAGGGTCCTCGTCTCTGCACTGCAGGGCTGGTGGCTGGGTAATTCACTCCTCTGTCCTCTGGTCAGTTGATTCTTCCAAGGTTGGAACAAGTCCTTGAGACCAGGGCTTGCAGGTCTCCTGTGCTTTCTCTGTCCACCCCTTCTCCTCACACCTTCAGGAAACCACCCAGGGAGTCCTCCCTATTTATCTCTGGCCACTTCTGCTGCCACCTCCCTGGTGTCCAGATCATCCGTGTGGCCCTAGCCTTTCCCATGTCCCTCTCAGATCTGTAGCACTCAGGTACTAGAAGGGCAGAACTCCCTCACCCGGGGCCAGAGTGTGCCGCCCAGGACATACTCAGAAGTGGAGTATAATAGACTTGCAGCGTAGTCACTAAATGGAGCCCCGTTTGGCCAAAGACAAGAATCTGTTCCTCAGCCCCTAAAGAAAAGAGAATATCTCTGCTTGTTGCCTCCTGAATTTGACGCCCGCCTTTTCCAAAGTAACGTTCCCATGTTTCTTGTTGCATCTCTGAACAAAAGTCTCCAATTACAGTAGGAAATATATGAAGCTCTTGCTGTGTCTGGCGTAGCTCAGGGATGGAGCCACTGACGGTCAGCTGCTCTGACCAGTGAAGGGCTGCCACCCGTCTGGAACTGGGTCCTCGAAAGGCTGGCAGCCGGCCAGCACCTCCCAGTCCCATCAGCTCAGCCCGATGTTCACAGAGGGAACAGATGGTCATTTTTTCCCCTGTGATTTTAATTGGGAAAAAATACACAGACACTCTCCTCCATGTAATTCCCTTAACAGGCCTTGAGTTTGTTGACGGGGACGGCAGCGTGCACGGCATAAGGGATGAGATAGCCGTGTTGAGATGGAATATTCCAATGGGCTGTCAGCCTCAGTACCTTTACTACATGTCTCTCATGGAATATAACATAGAAAAAAAAAGAACTGGAAACCAATTTTCACCTGAACTGAGTAATCATCTCTTCTCCTAATAATAGCATTGTAATCTCAGACTGCTGTGCAACTGTTTTGTGACTGATTGTGGTAAAAAGGATCAATTAAAGCAGTGTCATTGAGGATCAAGGTTTTCAGCATAGGATAAAAAAGAAAAGGGAACAGATGTGGTTGGTGAGGTTAGATAAAAACCCTATAATTTACAAATGCATAGTGTTTATCTCCTTCTATTGGAAGCCTTAGAAACAATAGACATTTCAGTGGCCGTGAACACCTGTAACACCCAAATCATGACCATTGTACATCATTTATCATGCAAAGGGGCCAAGACTCCACAGAAGACTGTCTGATGGTGGGTCTGGGGCTTGAAATGTACAATTTGAGCCTGGGACATTTTGTCCTTCTAGAAAGCAAGGAAGAGTTTACGGAGAGTAATAAGACTGGGTCAAAAAGACTCAGGAGGCAGCAAGAAGAGGCTCTCGCTAACCAAAGATGGCATAATTTGAGCATCAATAAGTTTAATAACCAGAATGAATGAAACTCATCAAATATATTTAAATCGATGATTTCATAACAAAATGTTAAAAAAATAAATATCAGGAGAACTAATCGTTGTTCATGAAGAATGTTCATGAACAAACTCATTATTTGGAAAACTGGTTTGAATCAAACATTATTCTTTTTTCTTTAAATTTTGCTTTCAATTCTTCTTAGTTGGAAGTTTTTATTTATTTTGTTGGAAGTTTTATTTTATTTTGTTTTCT
This sequence comes from Galagoides demidoff, assembly GCA_963574575.1. Classification (NCBI taxonomy): domain Eukaryota; kingdom Metazoa; phylum Chordata; class Mammalia; order Primates; family Galagidae; genus Galagoides; species Galagoides demidoff. The sequence continues at coordinate 11,974 of CAUYQV010132157.1, forward strand.
TTCTTTTTTATGGAGACAGAGTCTCACTTTGTGGCCCTCAGTAGAGTACTGCGGAGTTGTAGCTCACAGCAACCTCCAGCAACCCTTGGGTGTAAGTGATTCTCTAGCCTCAGCCTCCCAAGTAGCTGGTACTACAGGTGCCTGCCTGAATACCCAGGTATTTTTTGGTAGAGACAGGATCTCACTGTGGCTCACACTTGAGGTCTCAAACCTCTAAGCTCAGGGCAATCCACCTGCCTCGGCCTCCCAGGGTGCTAGGATTGTAAGCGTGAGCCACCACCCCCAGCTCAAACATTCTTCTTCTTTTTCTATATAAATCATAATATATAATAGTTCAACATGATATATGATAGTGTTTACATTTCAATTTTATTTAAACATTTTTTGTTTGTACAAATGTACGGGGTACATGTGAAATTTTGTTATGCGTACACACATGTAATGTATAGTGATCAAATCAGGGTATTCAGGTTACCCATCACCCAACTACAGTCAACCTGCTCAGCTAACACTGAATTTATTCCTTCTATCTTACTATGCATTTGTTCCCTTTAACTCATTTTTCTTTATCCTCTACCCCCATCCCTTCCCAGCATCTGTCATTTAATTTTCCATTCTCTGCCTCAAATGTTTTAGCTCCCACATGTAAATGAGAATATGTGATATATGTCTTTTTGTGCCTAATTTATTTCGTGTATGATAATGACCCCGACTTCCATCCATGTCGCTGCAAATGGCATGCTTTCATTGTTTTCATGACCACATAATATTCTACTGTGTATATGAAACACATTTTCTTTTTTTTTTAAGTCGTGTACACATAGATCATGAGTAGATTTATGCACATGTGGGGTACAGTGTGTTGATTTTTTTATACAATCTGACGTGGTTACATCACATTAATCAACATAGCTTTCACCTCATTTACTTGATTATTGTGTTAAGACATTTATGTTCTACACTTGACAGATTTGACTTGTACCCTTGCAATCTGCTCCATAGGTGTGGACCTGCCTTTTACCCTCCCTCTATCAAACCTCCTCTCTCCCCTCCCTTCCCACTCCATTTCTCTCCTTCATCCTGGGCTATAGTTGTGTTCTATCTTTCATAAGAAAGTGTGAGTGAATATAAGTAGGTTTCATAGAAGTACTGAGGACATTGGATACTTTTTCTTCCATTCTTGAGATACTTTACTCAGGAGAGTATGTTCTAGGTCCATCCATGTAAACATAAAAGAGGTAAAGTCTCTGTCTTTTTTTAAGGCTGCTGAAACACATTTTCTTTATCCACTCATCCACTGAGGGACACTGAGCTTAATTCCCTGTCTTTGCTATTGTGAACAGTGTCACAATAAACAAGCAAATGCAAGCATCCCTTTGATATATTGGCTTTTTTGTTTGGGGGGAGTTGACACTTCATAGTGGGATTGCTGGATCTAATGATAATTCTGTTTTTAACATTTTGAGAAATCACCAACTTATGCTATAGTTTAACTTGACAGATAATGAGGATTTTAAGAAACTTTTCTAAAAGTTTTATAGCTAATATATTAATATTATGAAAAGTGATATACTTAGAATCTTACTATTTTGCAAAGTCTTAATAAATTAATGAACCCAGGTAACAACTGGTAAGATCCCAGATGATGAACAATTAAACATTTTACTACTTATGTCACCCGACTCAAGTAGTTTTTTCCAAGTCTCTTGGTATATACAGAGATGTAGAAATATATTTCATAAACAGACCATAGGGAAACACTCAACAAAATTTATACTTTGAGAAACCCTACACATTTCCAGCCCTCTCCTACCAATAAATTGAGACAGGAGAGAGGGGAGGGGAGTTTGAGAAGCCAAAGAGAAGATGATATTTAAAGTATAAAATTGATTAAGTTATAAAATTAGTCCTTGTTAATATTTTTGGAACAATTGAGGGAGACTAAATAAGGATAATAAGTAAATATTAAAATTAAATTTCCTAAATGGAAGCACTGAGGTGGGGTTAGAATGTCTGTGGTTTAAGAGCTGGACCCTGGAGCAGGGTGGTGGGTTGTCCTGTTGTGTGTTACGTAGTTTGAGTTGGTTCAGACAAACGGTCCTTTGTATGCGTATGTTTAAATTTTTGATAAAAGGAAATATTTCTATCTTTCAGAGATAGATTATAAAAAGTAACTTTAAAACAAAATGATGTGTTTTGCTTCAAAATAATCTAAGAGTGTGGGAGTATATAGTTGAAGCCACCACGAGCTGTGATTGGAGCTGGGTTTATGGAACACTGAGTTTATTATACCATCCCCTCTACTCGTGTATATGTGCAGAGTTTTCCATGATAAGACATTACGACAACAACAACTTTATGAGAATATGCTAACATCTCTCTGTCACAGAGGAGCACACGCACACACATACACACACACACACACACACACACACACACACACGTGAGCCTGAGGTTTGATGAGGTGTGGATACGTAAAGTACCCACAGGGCAGACACCTAGGTGCAGATGCCCGGCTCCAGGAGTACACCAAGCTCCATGAGGCAGGCTCCATTTCAGCATGGGAGGCCCACAGCTGACCTTCCTTTTGATGGTCAGGATTCTACTGTAACAACCTCTTCAGAAAGACCCCAACAGGGGCACCTCTCTCCCATACCCACATTTCATGTCAGACCTCACAGATCCTCAGGTCTGGGCAGTTATGTTTGAGTCCTTCAGCAGAGGTCACTCCATGACCCATCAAGCAGTGCTGGTGGGCAACCAGGTACCCAGAGCACCCAGACACTCCAGGCTCCAGGAGGGTGCATCCCGGTCCAAGGGACAGTGGAGTCCTCAGCTGGGTCCTTGGCCCTTGGTAACAGCTCAGAGAGACAGGCTCAGAACCTGGTGTCACACTCCTGTGTCTCTCATGACCCACCAGGCTGAAGTCACACTGAGGTGCAGGATCCATGCTGCCAGCAGACTCAGGATTCTGGGTCCCCAGACAGCTTCTCTGAGCCCTGGAGGCACTGAGAGAAACCAGGTGGAATTCTCTCTGCTTTTCTCCTTACCTTGCTCCTGGGACTGGTCTGGGAGGGTCACCATTGAGAGTCACCTTTAGTTTTCATCTGTAATCACAAGTTTGGACAGGGGGCACGGGCTAAAATAGGAACTCTGGACAGCAAGGAAGCCTTTCATTCAAAAGATCACAAAGACTTCACCACGGGGATGGGGTGATGGGAGGAGGCAGAAAGGGGAACAATGGACGCAGCCCCTCTCTTCTGATTTGGGGCAGTAGAAAGCACAGTCACAATCTGAAGGACAATCAAGACTGTCCTTTGTTGCTGCTAGTGATTGCTTTTGAGCTCGCTGGGTTAAATCCACCCTAAAATCACTGTCACAGGCTCCATGGGAGCTCAAAATGACTGACACCAGTACTGAAGCACCACTCCCAAATCTGGACCCTTGGTAGGGGAGGGAGCAGGGAACTTAGCAAGAATGGCTTTGGTCTCACTGCCAGAGCCTGGCCTTGGGGAGTGCTGTGCAGGACCCTGGAGAGTGACAATGGACTCTCTAGAACAAGACCACCCAGCCGGGTCCATTTGGGAGGATTGTCAAGGGCAGAGGTCCCCAATTTTCAGGTATTTACTAATGTACAAATTGTGGTATGCTTTATCTGGTGCCCTCATTACAGGGTTTCATTGTATTTTAAACTTTGTATTACATAATATTTCAATAGCACACAAAAAGAAAATGCACAGAATAGTGATTGCCCCTGTACCTCTATCACCCAACGTCAACCATTACGAACATATTTGACAATTCTGTTTAATCGACACCTGCACTTTTATTTTTCTAGAGTATTTGAAAGCAAATCCCTAGACATCATCTCATTTTTTCTGTCAATATAATCGTGTATCTTGAATAAGAATATTTTCCTATGAAGTTCATTTTAATAACTAAAAATTCCAACTATGATGTATATACACCGCCTAATGCCCGGGCCCTATTCTGACTGCCCTCGTTGTCTAAGCAGTATCTTTCCTGCAGTGGTTTATTAGAGTCAGGACGCAAATGTCGAGAGTTGCTGTTGACAGCCTGCCTCTTTAATCTCTGTCCCTTTGAGACAACCCTGTTTCTTCCCCCTTTTTTTTTTTCTTTGCTGTTGCTTTGTGGGAAAAACTCTGTTATTTTCTGTACAGAAGGTCTCACTCTCTGGATTTGGTGGTTTTCTTCATTGTAGAATCTTTCAACTTGTTTTTCCAGCCCAGAGTTATTTTAAACTGATAATCAGACCTAGATTGATTGGATTGGAGTTCTACTTTTAGGACAAAAGTACCATTGTCCATGGTGCTGAAACTTTCTATGCTATCACATGTGAGGCATATATCTATCTGCTGATATCACTTTTGGTGACTAAAAGATTAACTCGTTAAAAACAAGGAAAAATATATAATTACTGTGCTCAATTAATGTCTGTCCAATTCCTCTGCTATGAAGTTCCTCATCATTATTTTTTCCCATTAATAGTTTTAATATTCTCTATGGATTCTGGTTATTAAACCTTTGTCAGAGACATAACCTGCAAATATCTTCCCCCATTCTGAGGGCTGCCTGCTTCCTTTACTTACTGTGTTCTTGGCTGTGCAGAAGCTTTTTAGTCTGATCAGGTCCCAATAGTATATTTTTGATGTTGCTTCAATTGCCCCGGGGGTCCTCCTCATAAATTTTTCACCCAGGCTGATTTCGTCAAGTGTTTTCCCTACACTATAAACTAATTATAGCCTAAGAATATGGGGAGTGGGGAGGGGGAGAAGAGGGAAGGGGGCTGGATGGGTGGAGGGAGGCTGATTGGAGGGATCACCTCTATGGTTTATCTTACAAGGATACAAGTGAATCTTTCTAAGAGTAGAATATAAACGTCTTAACACAATAACTAAGAAAATGACATGAAGGCTATGTCAACCAGTTTGATGAAAATATTTCAAATTGTATATGAAAATACCACACTGTACCCCATGATTGCATTAATGTACACAGCTATGATTTAATTTAAAAAATAGTTTTAATATTCATCAATGAACATTGCCTGGATTCATTATGTTATTTGAAGTTTCAGAACTTTGATTTTCCAATTCTACTCTTACCTCTGTATTCATGGCCTTTAATTCTTCAAAATAGAGAATTTTCCCTCCTCAACTCTGGCTACATTGAGATACAAAGTTGTACAGTCAAGACATGTAAAGTTTGTTTATTTTCCTTTAGTTTTCAAACTTTATATTAAGGTATTGATTTTGTAAAACCAGTTCTGTTGAACATTTTTTAAAAATCCATGAAGAATTCATGGATTTGTGTATCTGATAATTTGATACTTTTCTATCTATTCCAGACATTATTTGTTTTATACCCAAATTGTTCTATCTTAGGCCAGTGGCTCTTTCTTCAGCAAACAATGGTGTCTTTTTGTTCCTTTTAGTGGGAAGTTTATCCATAGACCAGATTCTGGATATATGGAGTTCCTGGTTTTATTTAAAGTTTATAATAACCATGAAATATATCTATTGTAATTATCACATATGTTCTAATAAATGAAAAATCTGAAGTTTGAGAGGTTAACAAATTTAGTCAAGGTCACATAGGTAGGTAATTCAGACAGGTTATAGTGATTCACACATAAGAAGTGATTTAGACATTCTGAAGTGATGGAGTTAGGGACTGGCCTGGCACTGGCTCTCCTGGCCTAGGAGATTGGTTACTGGTGTAAATAATAAGATAAAGTCACTGCATGGAGACCCCACTCCCCACCAGTGAGCGGGGAGAACTCCACGTAAATGCTTAAAAATCAGAGCCCCAGATGAGGACTTGGGTTCCGGTACCTGCTTTGGGAACAGAACAGTGAGACAGGAAAGGGTCACACTGTGGAGAAGAGAAAACTCGTGTCCTCATCTGTATGTGACTGTTGTCATTATAGCATAACTTGGAAATAGCCCAAATCACCAGGAAGAGGTAAAGGGTTAACCCAGGATATACGTGTGCACTGAAGTACTACTCAGCAATTTGAAAAAGGAACAAACCACTGCACAGAACAACATGGATGAATTTTTAAAATGAATCTGCAGTGTGAGAAAGCAAGTTAGTAGTTGCCTAGAGCAAGGATTCAGAGTAGAGAGCAATGGACTAGAGGGAGAATGAGGGGACCTCTGAGGGTGACGACAGTGTGCTATACCTGCCCGTGGTTTACGCAGGGTGTACTTTTATCAGAGCACATTAAATTGTACACTTAAAGCAAGTCTGTTATGAGGTAAGTCAGAACTAAGTAAAGTGGACTAAAAAACAATCGAGGGTGTGACAGATTATAGCTGCCATAGACAGTGGGGTCTTCTCGTAGGGGCCCCTGGGATTCTGGCCCATCCCACTTAGCTGAAGGACAGGAGCCTGGAATGTGCACACACTGGGGGGCTGTTGACTCCCCTGACTAAAGGCTAGCACTGTCCCGTGCCCTGTGCTTCACAGCTGAATCTGTCTGGTTTCATGTTAACTATAGCAAACCTGTGAGTTGCCATCGAGCCTTCCCCGTACCCCTAACACGGTACCTGGTTGGAGCATGTCATAGTTAGTCACAGTAACAGGACAACACAGGCAGTGACCGTGACTGATGCTGCTGGTGACTCCTGCCCCCTGCAGCAGCTGCTCTTTCTGGAAACGTCATGGTGGGAACTATTGGACGACTATCCTATTTTCAGATTTACCTATCACGTTACCATTTTTGCCTTTCTTCATATATGACTTGGATGGATTCCCCAAGTCTTCTGAAAGGGCACCGTCAAGTGAGGAGTGATATTTAAATGTATTTTAATGACCTTTGATTAAAAAAAAAAATCACTGTTGTGTTCTTGACATGAAGTATCCACATTATGAATATTTGAGAAGCACATTCTGCCTAGATAAATAACCAAAGCTAATTTTGAATGGACTTTCTGTTTTATTGTCCATGAATATTCTCAGAGAAATGCATTCATAGATGCCCACGGTTCATTACCTTGTGCTCAGTATCAACAGTTCACAGGGTGGGTGGGTGGACGGTGGCTTTAATGCTCCCAGCCAGATACAGGGGCCATTAGGAATTCTTCATTCAATTTTCATCCTGGTTAAAAAAAAAAAGTGTATTCTACCCGTATGTTGTATTATTTCTGGATTATTTGATGGAATTTGTAAACATTGCTTATTCAGGGAAGCAACTCTCAGCTGGTTCTTCCTGTCCAGTGTAATATTTTATGATGGGTAAAGCTTACAGCACAATGTTTGTTACACAATAACCAAATGAACTGAAATTTGTCAGCCATGTACCTTAGAGAGCATTTGGTGCGAAGGGAGGAGCCTCGTGACCTGGGCAGTCACAGGAAGGCAAGTGCGGGGTCTGGTGGGCTGATTCCCCTCTGGCTTCTCTTTGTGCAATTCCTACATTCCACAGATTAATGAATATTTCTTGTTCAGTGTGCACGGATCTCAAAGGGAGGGACTAGAAGGGCAATGAAGTCTATTTAGAGAATGTTTCAGCCATGGTTGTTCAGAAAAAAAATAACTAACACGAGGACTTCATAATCCATGATGAAAAGCAAGAATTTCATGGGAGTCTGGCAGTCGTGGTGTGTTGATAACTTCAGATTCATTTGATGGCACATGAGGCTATGAAGACAGTGCTATGTGTTGTGGTCTGAACAAATGTGGGGGGGAAGGGAGCAGGGAGGTGGGGGGGCAGCACGCAAGGCCTGCAGGGAGGAGGGGGAGCATACTGTCAAGGAATCTGCAAACCCCGAGTACATGCCAAGCCTAAACTGTATCCATAAATAATGGTGACTTTATTTTCCCCCATTGCTAATTAGAAACAATAATATACAAGGAAACAGAAGTTACTTAATGTATAATTATTCAGTCAGCAATTTTCTAATCATAAATATGGATTGCTACGAGAGCTCTCACGTTCACAGATTTTGAACTACAGCAAAAATGCAAATGTGATTAACACCGCCACCCTGGACCAAGTTGCTCTCAAGTCTGCTTTTCCTGTTTTTAATACAATGATTGCTGCAGCCAGGTGTAGCTCGTTAGCGCTGATCCCTGAGGGTCCTTTCTGCCTCTCTTTCCTGCCTCTTTACCTGCCCTCAGGTTGGAAGGTCGAGGCCGGGCAGCAAGTTCCTAGTCCTGAGCCCTCAACCCCTGAGACCAGGGCAGACCCAGTAACTGGTGTGTTTTGGGAAGAGCCAGCGGCTAACTGAGCTTACAGAGATAAAATGTGGAGCTCTGAGGAGCGTTCCGGGAGGGAGTGCGGGTACCACACTGGCTGGTCCATCCCCATCCCCCCATCCCCCATGCCACAATGGTGCCCAGACCTCACCCCTGCCCACAGCTGCCTTGTCAGCTGCAGGCTCTTTATGCGACCCAGTAACTCACCCAAATAATTCTCCGGCACCCAAACTCAGAGCATTACACCCCCACACCTTGATCTATGTCCTTCTCTCTCGATCTGTTCTTATTTCAGCCTTCATTATCTTGGAAAATCACACCACACCAGAGATGTAAGAATGGAAGGCAGGGATTATGCTCTAGAAATATAGACGTCGTTTTGACACCTCCTTTCCGTGCCTCCTCACGTCTGATTCATGAGCAATCCCTGGCATTTCTACCTCCAAACTGGATCTCCCTTATACGCACCTGCACAGGCACTGGCAGGCCCCATCCTGGCCCCCTTACCCCTCAAGGTCCCAGCAGCCCCTCACTGTACTGCCTCCATTTATTCCCCACATAATATCAGGGTGACCTTTAAGTACACTTATTAGATGTCATTTACCTTTCTGCTGAAGACTTGGCAGTAGCTTCCTGCTGCATTTCACATGCACCCAGACCCCTGACCAGGTCAATGTGTTCGCTCAGTACAACCACCACCCACCACTGCCTCCCTCTGTTCTTCCCTCAACTCAGGGACTCTTGGCTTCTTGGAGGTACAGAATTCCTGCCTCAGGAGGCTGAAAATTGCCATTCTCTCTGCCAGATGTGCCCCCATCCTTCCCTTCCCTTCACCTTTTCTTCCTTCAAACCCCAGGTTCAGATCACCTCTGAGCAGATCCCCACTGGACTCTCCTGCAACATCAAGATCTGGTCCTTCATGTCGCCTTGAAAAATTACAACCATCACCCTTTTGCTTGTTTTCAGTTTGTCGTGTGAATGAATAAGCACCGTCACTCTTATATAGGAAACTGCCTACCACAATAGGAGACAAAGATGCTTTGACCAAAATGTAGGCAACTTTGGTCATTCCCAATTGAGCTACTTCCTTCCTCCTGCCTTTTACAAGTCCCTATACCTTGCTGGACCTAAGCACCTCGGACCGTATATGAGAGAATTGAGATGGGCTATCTTTACACATCTGCATTTCATAACAATAGGACAAGTTTGAACTCTGGGCATCCCTGTGTGCACCTGTTCTATATATAAGGGCCTTGGTGGTGCTTCATTAGTTATCTTTGTCAGACTAGAGGCTTCGTGTGAAAATTTTAATCATAAGATCATCTAAATCTTTCTGTAAGGTCCAAGAGAAATGTATGCAATTGCCCCTGTAGTTTTTGTGAACCTTTGGCTGGCCAAAAGGGAATGTGAGAGGAGATGGTGCTGTTCCCAATGGCTGTCACTCCCTTGGGCCTGGAAGCCTGGGGAATGGGGCAGTAGGCACTTGAGCTGACATCATTCAGGAGTTCAAGGTCAAATGTCTTTGGATCATCATGAGAATGCGTTGTGCTAACCTCAGAGCAGCCAGGGAACCAGCCCACCTTGGTGCATCACAGATTTCTCCATGGAGCAGCTATTGGTGTGAACAAAGCTGACCCTTGGCTGGACAGCCAAGCATTGTAGCCCAGCCATCAAAACTGCTGCAGCAGGAGGTTAGCCCTTAAGCACTTTTTGGTTTCCTAAAGGAAGATATGCATAGACACCGAGATGAATGACAAGCTGGTACCAGCGGCCCTAGCAAGATTGTCTCTTTCCCCAGTGCTCCTTAGATGCTGTTTGCTAATGGCAGTGGACATGCTCCAGATCACTCTCTCCTTTGCCACTTCCAGTACAACCAGTTGCCAACACCTGCAAGACAGAGAATCCCAGAGGGCCCTGGCAGTAGCAACCTCCTGTATTTTCCCCTCTAAACCTCTAAACCTTTGAAGCTTTTCAAGCTTTCCTGTGTCTTCATTGGCTGAGGTACAAAGTTGTAAATGGAGAGATAAGAGCCCCGTAACCATGTTTCCCACATGTCCAGGCTGAGGCAGTGAGAAAACAAATATCTAGGGAGGTTAGCAAGCAAGGAGGGAGGAGGAGGATGAGGAAGGGGAGGGAGGAGGGACAGGAGGAGGAAGGGGGAGGAGGAGGGAGAGGAGGAGGAAGTGGGTGGAGGAGGGAGAGGAGGAGGAAGGGGAGGAGGAGGGAGAGGAGGAGAAAGGGGAGGGAGGAGGTAGAGGAGGAGGAAGAGGGAAGAGGAGGTAGAGGAGGAGGAAGAGGGAAGAGGAGGGAGAGGAGGAGGAAGGGGAGGAGGAGGGAGAGGAGGAGGAAGGGGAGAAGGAGGGAGACGAGGAGGAAGGGGCAGAAGAGCGAAAG
>CAUYQV010132159.1:0-11247 GCA_963574575.1 Galagoides demidoff
GGGTGCCTGTGGTCCCAGCTACTTGGGAGGCAGAGGCAGGAGACTCTCTTGAGCCCAGGAGTTGGAGGTTGCTATGAGCTGTGATGCCATGGCACTCTACCCAGGGGGATAGCTTGAGGCTCTGTCTCAAAAAAAAAAAAAGAATCATCAGAGTATGGATGGCATGGATGTGAATGTGAATAAGATTATACAGGAGAAAGATGTGTTGTCTGAGAACCATAGTGCTTGGCATATTATTAACAGTAGTATTTTTTAAAAAACAGCTTTATTGACATACAGTGAACTGGACATAAAGGGTAGGTGCAATTTGATGAGTTGACATATGCATACTCCCATGAAACATTACCCCAATCAAGTTAATGAATTGTTAAACAAAATTTGGCCTGCGGTTACCTCCCTCCTTTGAGTCCTAACATAATGAGCTGTGGACTAACTCAGAGCCTGATTTAGGAGTACTACATACTTTTGTAACAAATAATTGAGTCTCAGCAAATTGCAGCAGTTGAGCTTCGGTCAATCTCAAGAGGCCAAATGATCAGACCATGTTCAAATAAGGCAAACATGGAACTGTTACCCATCAAGCTGTTTTGGTACCTTACTTCTATGCCCATGCTGTGGAGTGGAGTTCTCTGAACCTCTTTGGTTCTGAGGACTGCCCAATTCAGGAATCATTCTTTGCCCAATTAAACTCTGTTAAATTTGTCTGTAATCCCTCCCTTTTGTAAATCCCCATCCTCTACAACACCTCATACCCAGGCTATGACTGAGGCACTTTCTAACCCTATAGATAAGTATGCATTGTCTAGAAATTTTAAAAAATGGAATTATACAGTATGCACTCTTTTGTCTGATGAGCTTTTACTCAACATAATTGTTCTGAAATTCATCCATATTGTGGTGTGTATTAATATTTTATTACTGAGTAGCAGTCCATTAATGGATATACCACAGTTAATCTAGTCACATGCTGATGGACATTTGGGTTGTTTTCAGTTGTTAGCTATTACACATAGAGCTGCTGTGAACATTCATGTACAAGTCTTTGTATGGACATAGGCTTTCGTTTCTCCTAGGTACATACCTAGGAAGGGAATGGCTGCATCCTATGCTTGGTACATGTTTAATTTTTTAAGTAACTACCCAGTTCTTTTCCAAAGTGATTGTACCATTTTATATCCCTTCCAGCATTATAGGAAATTCCAGTTCCTCCACATTTTCACCAATACTTGCATGGGCACTCAGAAAACAATACCCCAAAGTATGACACTTTGAACTGAAAGAGATTGGAAGCCCTGGGAAGTGCCTCAAAAGCAACGTCTCTCTAACCTTCTCCTGACCTCTTGTCTCCATCTCCTTCCTTTCTTCCTGAAGTCATTCATAGAAGCTAGAATTCCTCTTTCCTAAAGTATGTCATAGAAGCTAGAACTCTTCTTCCCCAAAACAAACCATAAAACTTAGAAAATGTCATTCTCTGACCTTCCTCCTCCTTGAAGACACTCATGTGACAGGTGTCCTTTCCCATACTCAGTGGAAACAGATTCTGCTCAGAGAGGCCAAGAAGAATCCTAACATACAGACCTTCCTGGGCTTTCCCCCTCAATCTGTTACCATCAGATCATACCCTTTTGTTCAGTCACATTTCTACATGTTTATTCATTCTTCATTGGATCTAAACACAGAAATAGATAGCTTTCCTTGGGTCTTGGGTCTTCATTTCTGAAGGCTCATGTCACATAAATTTTTTATTTTTTGCAGTTTTCAGCTGGGGCTGGGGTTGAACCTCTGGCATATGGGGCCAGCGCCCTACTCCTTTGAGCCACAGGCACCACCCCATAAAATTTTGATTAAACGAATTTGTTATGCCTTTCTCTTGTTAACATGTCTTTTGTTATAGGGTGATGAGTGAGGAAAGGTATCATACTTTCACCTTTACATTTGGTAAAGTCAATTGAAAAAATTTTAGCCATTCTAACAGGTGTGTAGTAGTACAGTAAACCCTTCATATCCATTGATTCCACATCCATGGGTTCAACCAACCTTTTTAAAAATTGCATCTGTATTGAACCTGCACAGACATTTTAGTCTTGTTATTTTCCAAACAATAGAAACAGTATAACAGCTATTTACATTGCAATTAGGTATTATAAAAAAATCTAGAAATGATTAAAGTATAGGGAAAGGTATACATAGGTTTATATGCACATATCATGCCTTTTTTTTGCACAGGAATGTTCACAGCAGCTTTATTTGTAATAGCCCCAAACTAGAAAAACCCAAACATTGCTTTAAACCTTTTTTTAAATTTTTTTTTTATTGTTGGGGATTCATTGAGGGTACTAGGGACTTGAGCATCTGTGGATTTTGATATATGCAGTAGATCCTGGAACAAATCCTCCCCACAGATACCAAGGAACAACTGTATCTCATTGTGGTAGTTTCTTCTTGCTGAGTTTTGAGAGTTCTTTATATATTCTGGATAGAGGTTCCTTATCTGATGTATGATTTTCAAATATTTTATCTCAGACTATGATTGTCTCTCTCTCTCTCTTTTTAATTTTGACCATCCTCAGTATTTTGCTTATGTATATCTTTTGCTGATGGTGTGATGGTGTAGAGTTAAAGTTGCTTTTTGGATACATAAAGGAATCTTCAAATTTCAATAATTCTCTTAATGCATTTAAACCTTACAGGATCTTTTGGAAGGCAGAAGGTTTTAATTCTGATGAAGTGTATTTTATCAATTTATTGTCTTATGGATTGTGATGTTGGTGTTATAAATAATAATTCTGCCTAAACCAAAGTCACAAAAATTTCTTCTATATTTTCTTCTAAAAGTATTATAGTTTTAGATTTTTAATTTCAGTCTATAATCCATTTGGGGTTCATTTATAAATTCCATTTTGAAATCCGTGCAGTATGAAGTATGGCACCAAGATTTTTTTTTTTTTTGCATATGGATATCTAATTGTTATAGTACCATTTGTTTAAAAAACTACCACTTCTCTAGTGAATTGTCTTTGTGCCTTTATCAAAAATTAGTTGTTGATTATGTAAGGATCTATATCTGGAATTTCTATTCTATTCTATTGATTTATGTCTCTAACTTTACACAAATATTATACTGTCTTAATTATTGAAGATTTATCATAAATCTTGAATTTGGTAGTATTATTTCTTCAACTTTGTTCTTTATATAGCAGTTTTGGCTATTCTAGATATTTTTGCATTTTCAAGTACTAGCTTGTCAAACCTAAAGTCCTGCTAGGATTGTACTGAATCTATGGATAATTTTGAAGAGTATTGATATTATAATAATATTGAGTCTTCTGACCCATGAACATAGTATATCATTCCATTTGTTTAAGTCTTCTTTTTCTCAGCAATGTTTTATAGTTTTTAGTGTCCAGGTGTTGCACGTATTTGACAGATTTCACCTTAAATATTTCAGATTTGTTTCTGCTAATGTAAGTGGCAACTTTTAAAAATTTTTATTTGATTGTTTGTTGCTAAAAGATAGAAATACAGTTGATTTTTGTACATTGATCTTATATCCTTCAACCTTAATAAACCCATTGACTAGTCTCACAGCTTTTTGTAGATATCAGATTTTTTTCATAGACAATCCAACAAGATGATCACAGATGATCAGATTTTTCACAGAGATGATGTCAGTCTATGAATAAAATTTTACCTCTTTATTTCAAGTATGGATGCCTTTTCTTTCTTTCTTTTTTTTTATTAAATCATAGCTGTGTACATCAATGCAGTCATGGGGTACAGTGTGCTGGTTCTATATAAAATCTGAAATATTTTCATCAAACTGGTTAACATAGCCTGAATGTCATTTTCTTAGTTATTGTGTTAAGACATTTATATTCTACATTTAGAAAGATTCACATATACCCTTGTAAGATGAACCATAGGTGTGGTCCTACCAATCACCATCCCTCCACCCACCCTCCACCCTCCCCGGCCCTCCCTCTCCCCTTTCCCCATATTTTTGGGCTATAATTGGGTTATAGCTTTCCTAGGAAAGCTATAGATCAGTTTCATAGTAGGGCCGAGTACATTGGATACTTTTCCTTCCATTCTGGAGATATTTTGGTAAGAAGAATATTTTCCAGCTCCATTCATGTAAACATGAAAGAGGTAAAGTCTACATCTTTCTTTAAGGTTGTAAAATATTCCATGATGTACATATACCACAATTTATTAATCCATTCGTGGGTCGATGGGCATTTTGGCTTCTTCCATGACTTAACAATTATGAATTGGGCTGCAATAAACATTCTGGTACAAATATCTTTGTTGTGTGATTTTTGGTCTTCTGGATATATACTGAGTAGAGGAATTGTAGGATCAAATGGCAGGTCTATTTTTAGTTCTCTAAGTGTTCTCCAGATGTCTTTCCAAAAGGAACATATTAGTTTACATTCCTACTAGCAGTGTAGAAGTGTTCCCTTTTCTTCACATCCATGCCAGCATCTCTGGTTTTGGAATTTCCTGATATGGGCTAATCTTACTGGCGTTAGATGATATCTCAAAGTATTTTTGATTTGCGTTTCTCTGATAATTAAGGATGGTGAGCTTTTTTTCATATATCTGTAAGCCATGTGCCTGTCTTCTTCAGAGAAGTTTCTCTTCAAGTCCCTTGTCCACCCTGAGATGGGATCACTTGTTCTTTTCATGCTAACACGTTTGAGTTCTCTGTGGATTCTGGTTATTAAACCTTTGTTGGAGACATAACCTGCAAATATCTTCTCCCATTCTGAGGGCTGTCTGCTTGCTTTACTTACTGTGTTCTTGACTGTGCAGAAGCTTTTTAGTTTGATCAGGTCCCAGTAGTGTATTTTTGATGTTGCTTCAATTGCCCAAGGGGTCCTCCTCATAAAATATTCATCCAGGCCGATTTCTTCAAGTGTTTTCCCAACACTTTCTTCTAGTATTTTTATAGTTTTATGTCTTAAGTTTAAATCTTTAATCCAGTGAGAGTCTATCCTAGTTAATGGTGAAAGGTGTGGGTCCAGTTTCAGTCTTCTACAGGTATCCAGCCAGTTCACCCAGCACCATTTGTTAAATAGGGAATCTTTTCCCCACTCAATGTTTTTAATTGGCTAGTCAAAGATCAGATAACAGTAAGTATCTGGGTTCATCTCTTGGTTCTCTATTCTGTTCCATACAGCTACCTCTCTGTTTTTGTGCCAGTACCATGCTGTTTTGATCACTATCAATTTGTAGTGTAGTCTGAGGTATGGTAGTGTGATAGCTCCTGCTTTGTTTTTATTTCTGAGTAATATCTTGGCTATTCGAGGTTTTTACTGATTCCATATAAAATGAAGTATTATTTTTTTGAGATCTTTAAAGTATGACAGTGGAGCTTTAATAGGGATTGCATTAAAATTATATATTGCTTTGGGTAGTATGGAAATCTTAGCAATGTTGATTCTTCCCAGTCATGAACATGGTATGTTTTTCCATTTGTTAATATTTTCAGCTATTTCTTTTCTTAAAGTTTCATAGTTCTTTTTCGTGTCCTTTGTTAGGTAAACTCCCAAATATTTCATCTTCTTTGGCACTACCGTAAACAGAATAGAGTTCTTGATTGTTTTTTCAGCATGACTTTTGTTGGTATATATAAAGGCTACTGAGTGTTGATTTTGTAACCTGAGACACTACTGTATTCCCTGATCACTTCTAAGAGTTTTGTAGTAGAATACCTGGTGTTTTCTAGGTTTCTAGATTCTATACACAATCATATCATCTGCAAAGAGTGACAGTTTAATCTCTTCTGACCCTTTATGGATACCCTTGATTGCCTTTTCTTCCCTAATTGTGATGGCTAAAACTTCCATTACAATGTTAAAGAGCAAATGAAATAATGGGCAACCTTGCCTGGTTCCTGATCTGAGTGGAAATGATTTCAATTTAGCTCCATTCAATATGATACTGCCTGTGGTAGATGGCCTCTATCAGTTTAAGAAATGTCCCTTCTATACCAATTTTCTTAAGTGTTCTGACCATGAAGGGATGCTGGATATTATCAAAAGCTTTTTCTGCATCAATTGAGAGAATCATATGGTCTTTGTTTTTTAATTTGTTTATGTGATGAATTATATTTATAGATTTATGTATGTTGAACCAGCCTTGAGATCCTGGGATAAAACCCACTTGGTCATGGTGTATAATTTGTTTGATGTGTTGCTGGATTCTGTTGGTTAGGATCTCGTTGAATATTTTCACATCAGTATTTATTAGTGATATTGGTCTATAATTTTTTTTCTTGTTAGGTCTTTTCCTGGTTTGGAGATCAAGATGATGTTTGTTTCATAGAATGTGTTGGGTAGTATTCCGTCTTTTTCTATATTTTGGAAAAGATTAAGTAATATAGGTACTAGTTCCTCTTTAAAGGTTTGATAGAATTCTGATATGAAGCCATCTGGTCCTGGGCTTTTCTTTTTAGGGAGATTTTTTATAGTTGATGCTATTTCAGAACTTGATATAGGCCTGTTCATCATTTCCACTTCATTCTGTCTAAGTTTTGGAAGGTGGCATGCTTCCAAGTATTGGTCGATTTTCTTCAGATTTTCATATTTCTAAGAATAAAGTTTCTTATAATATTCATTAAGAGTTTTTTGAATTTCTGAGGGGTCTGTTGTTATTTCATCTTTACCATTTATGATTGATGAGATTAGAGATTTTACTCTTTTTTTCTTGGTTAGGTTGGCTTAAAGGTTTATCTATTTTATTGACCTTTTTAAAAAACCAACTTTTTGATTTATTGATCTGTTGTATAATCTTTTTGTTTTCAATTTCATTTAATTCTGCTCCAATTTTGGGTATTTCTTTTCTTCTGCTGGGTTTGGGATTGGAATGTTCTTGCTTTTCCAGTTGTTTGAGATGTCCCATTAAGTTGTTAACTTCCTTTCTTTCCATTCTCTTGAGGAAAGCTTGCAGTGTTATAAATTTCCCTCTTAGGACTGCCTTTGCAGTATCCCAGAGGTTCTGGTAATTTGTGCCTTCATTATCATTTTGTTCCAAAAACTTGGTAATTTCCTTCTTGATCTCATCTCTGACCCATCTATCATTCAGCATAAGGTTATTTAGCTTCCATGTTCTTGTGTGTGTCTGTAGATTCCTGTTGTTACTGAGTTCAACTTTTATTCCATGATGGTCCAAGAAGATGCAAGGAGTAATTTCTATTCTTTTAAATTTGCTGAGGTTAGACTTGTGACCTAATTTGTCATCAATTTTGGACTATGTTCTGTGGGCTGATGAGAAAAATGTGTGCTCAGTTTTGTTAGGATGAAATGTTTTGTAGATATCTGCTAAATCCAAATGTTGAATGGTTAAGTTTAAATCTAAAATGTCTTTGCTAAGCTTCTTATTGGAGGATCTATCCAACACTGCCAAAGGAATGTTAAAATCTCCAACTATGATGGAGCTAGAAGAAATCAAGTTGCTCATGCCTGTTAGAGTATCTCTTATAAATTGAGGTGCATTCTGGTTGGGTGCATAAATATTAATAATCAAAATGTCATCATATTGAGTATTACTCTTAACAAATAAGAAGTGACCATCCTTTTCCTTGTTTACTTTTGTTGGTTTAAAGCCTATTGTATCTGCAAATAAAATTGCAACACCTGCTTTTTTCTGCTTTCCAGTTGCCTGGAATATAGATGACCATCCCTTCACCCTGAGTCTATTATTTATCTTTTAAGGTAAGATGAGATTCTTGTATGCAGCAGATACTGGCCTGAGTGAGTTTTTGTATCCAGTCAGCCAACCTGTGCTTATTTTTTTCCATTTTTCAAAATTATGACTATCCTGGTAGCTGTGAACTGATAGCTCATTATGGTTTTCCATAAAGACGTTGAATATCTTTTCATGAATTTGTTGACTGTTTGTGTATTGTCTTAAACCTCTGCTAAAGTTCTTTGTCTACTTTTTGATTGAAAATGACATTGATTTTTGAATGTTAACCAACTGTGGCATTACTAGAATAAACTCTAGCAGGTAGTGATGCGTTATCCCTCTTATATATTGATGTATTCAGTTTGCTAAATTTTATTTTAAAATTTGCCCCTATGATAAACCTTGAAGGGTATTAATCTGTAGTTTTCTTTTCTTTGGTCTTGGTTTCATGATCATATTGGCCACATATAATTAATTGGTAAATATTTCTTTTCAGTCTTATGGAAGAGTTTGTGTAGAATTTGACATTGTTCCTTCCTCAAACATTTGGTAGAATTAACCAATGAAACCATCAGGGGATGCAGTTTGCTTTGTGGGAACGTTTAACAAAAACTACATCCTCAATTCCTCTAGTAGATATGGGGCTATTCACTTTATATATTTCTTTGGTGGTGAGCTTTGATAGTTTGTGTCCTTAAAATAATTTGTCTGTTTCATCTTGGTTGTTGAATGTATTGGCATTAAGTTTTACATAATATTTAATTCTTATACTTTTAGCAACTAAAGAATTTTTAGTGATATCTCCTCTTCCTCACCCGATATTGGTAACTTCTCTGTTCTCCCCCCCACATCAGTGTGGCTAGGGATTAATTAGTTTTATTGATTTTCTCAAACAAGCAGCTTGTTTATTTCATTAACTTTCTCCAGTGTTTTTCTGCTTTTTATTTCATTGATTTCTGCTCTAATCATTGTTATTTCCTTTCTTCTACTTACTTTGGGCTTATTTTTTCTAGTTTCCTAGGGTAGAAGCTGATGTCATTGATTTGAGGTTTTTTGTCTTTTCTAATATAGGCTTATGTTGCAGTAAAAGCCTTCTAAATACTGCTTCAGTGGCATTCCACAATTTTCTATTTGTTTTATGTTCTTTTTTATTCAATTATTCATGTAGTTACCTCTTATTTCCTTTTGTTCTATTCTTCGATCTACAGGTTATTTTTAGAAATGTGTTATTTAGTTTTAAATATTTGGATATTTTTCAAAGATCTTGCTGATGATTTATAATTTAATTCCTTGTGGTCAGAGAACATAGTTGTATGACTCGTATACCTTTAAATTTGTTGAGATTAGCATTATGACCCAAAATATTGGCTATCTTGGCAAATGTACCAGGTGCACTTGAAAGAATGTATATTCTGTACTTCTTTTGTGGAGTGATCTGTAAGTGTCAATTAGGTCAAGTTATTCAAATCTATATCCTTACTGATTTTTTTTATCTACTTGTTCCAACAATTATTAAGAGGAGATATTGAAAGTTCTGACTATAATTGTGATTTTATCTATTTATCCTTGAAGTTCTTTCAGCTTTTTCTTTCGTGTATTTCAAAACTCTGTTAATAGCTGCATGAACGTTTATGTCCTTTTGACTAACTGACCCCATTATTATGTGATGCATTTCCTTATTCCTAGTAATATGCTATGCTCTGAAATCTACATCGTTTGATAATAAAGCAACTGTAGCATTCTTTTCATTGTTGTTACCAGAATATATTTTCCATCTTTTTCTTTTAACCTACATGTGTTTTTATATTTGAAGTATCTTTCCTCTAGGCCAGGCATCCTCAAACTACGGCCTGTGGGCCACATGCAGCCCACCTAAAACATTTATCCAGCCCACCAGGTGTTTTTGCCACCACTGCCTGTCCTGCTTAGGAGCCAATTCATCCTGGGGCCCACACTCCGGCCCTCAAATGGTCTGAAGGACAATGAACTGGCCCCCTATTTAAAAAGTTAGAGGACCCCTGTGCTAGGCACTATTTAGTTGAGTCTTTCTTTTTTTATCCAGCTTGACTACCTTTTAATTGGTGCATTTCATGTAACTATCAAATTAGTAGATTTAAATTTATCATCTTGCTATTTGATTCTATTTGACGAACTTTTTGTTTCTTCTATTTAGATAGAAGAATAGATGAATAAAATTTTTCTTATGATTCCATTTTATGTCTTTTGTTTTGTTGTTAGCTATTGCTGAGGAGAAAAACTTTTTCTCTACACTTTTATGTTTAGTTATTGGAGTCTGCAAATTAAGCAGAAAAAGGCAGATTAACAAAAGAAAAAATAATTAATGATGTACATACATTTGAAAGTTTACAAAAATTGTGACACATGGAGGCAGTTAGAATTTGGGGTTTATAAGCCTCGTTATAGGAGATGGAGGAAGGCGATACTTATGGGAGAATAAATGACTTACTAGAAGAGAGACACAAAACGCACTTATGCAGAGATAGATGCCTTTTTGGAAAGATAGATGGGTCCTTAAGAGAAGGGATAGATATGATAGTTTTGTAACAATCTCTTTGGGTGTGGCTGCCAACTTCTCATCTGAGAAGAGAAGATTAGAGTTGTATCTGTGAAGGATTTATGACAATTGAGTTCTTCTGGAAGGCTGTACTTTTAGGCAAAGAAGACATTTCAGAAACTCAAATGCCTTCAACTCAAAATAATTTTTGTGCCATACTAACTTATTCTGAACCCCTTCACTATAACGCTTGAGTTTGTTACTATATTAGCAGTTTTAGGGTTTGCAGTATATGCCTTTAACTTAGCATAATCTACCTTCCAGTAACTGTGTGTATATTATAGTACAGTAATCTTAAAATAGTATCTAGGCAGTCCTTGGGTTACAAACAAGATAGGTTCTATAGGTTTGCTCTAAAGTTGAATTTGTATGCAAGTTAGAACAAGTGTATTTACCTATTACCTGTAATTGCTTCTGTTTGTAAGTTTGAGTCATACATCAGTTAGATGTTTGTAACTCAGGGATTGTGTGAATTTCCATTTTGTTCCTCTTAAATTTTGCACTATTGTTGTATACTTTACTATTATATATGTTATAAACCCCACACTGCATAGCTATTTTTGTTTAATAGACAATTATCTTTTTTTTTTTGAGACAGAGTTTCACTTTGTCACCCTTGGTAAAGTGACATGTTGTCATAGCTCACAGAAACCTCAAACTCTGGGATCAAGCAATCCCCTTGCCTCAGCTCCTGTGTAGCTGCGAGTACAGGCACCTGCCACCTGCCTCAGTCTCCCAGAATGCTAGGACTACAGGCATGAGCCACTGCACCAGGCATGGTCAATTTTTTTTTTGTTTCCTTTCAAAAAGCATTTAATCTTTTTTTATTTTTATTTTTATTTTTATTAATTGATAGCTGTATACATTAATGCAAACATGGGGTACATTGTACTGTTTTCATATACAATTTGAAATACTTTCATCAAGCTGCTTAACATAAATTTCATGTCATTTGCTTAGTCATTGTATCAAAACATTTA
>CAUYQV010132165.1:0-24282 GCA_963574575.1 Galagoides demidoff
CTGCCTCCCAAGTAGCTGGGACCACAGGCGCCCGCCACAACGCCCGGCCATTTTTTGGTTGCAGCCATCATTGTTGTTTGGCGGGCCCAGGCTGGGGATTCAAACCCGCCACCTTAGGTGTATGTGGCTGGTGCCTTAGCCGATTGAGCCACAGGCGCTGAGCCTTAACTGCTAAATGTTAAAACCCCAACATTAGCCTTGACTGGGCAAGGAATGATGGTTCACTAATGGCTTCTATGGGCATTTGCCTTTTATATCACTCAGTTTTCTGGATTGCACACCTCATCTGTGTGTGCCTGACTACCTGACCACTCTTCCTTACCATGTAGACCAGCCCCCTGGCCAAGAGAACTTAGTTTACCTCCTAGCTTCCCTTCAGTTAAATCAAACGTAATTCCCTGCCCTTTCCACTCAACAGTTGCTGCTTAAGACCCACGGTAAAAGGATTAGAATGTCTGTGATATCACAGTAGCTGACTTTGCTGATCTACTATTTATCTATTTTGGGCAAAGTGGATCAGCTGCACAAAGACAGTCTCTAAACAGCAATAAAGTTTCACCAACACTCTATTCCTATCCTAATTCTTCAGCAAAGCTATAACTCGAAGATGCCATTTTTCAATTACCTACAATTCAAGATTTTTGCAGGACACCTGTATCCCCTTTCCAGAATTGATATAAAGCAGATAATGTATAAACAAATAATTCACATTGATTGCACCCGGCCCTTACAAATCAAACCGAAAGAGCAAAATGACTCCCAACTCTAAATCACCTACATTTTCTAAGTTACGCTAACTATGCTTTTCATTTTGATAAGTTACTTAGCAGGATCACTTATGCAAACAGTCAGACTGACTAAAAAATGTTTGAAATTCCTATGGTTTTCAGTGATTTTTATCTAGTATTTTCTAATTTTCTAATTATTTTTAAAATTCACAGAAATTCTACATACCAGATTTTTCTAAGGAAAATTTATACCAATGAGGGAATATTTTCTAATATTTGGGAAATAGCTATTGAACAACTATTCCATTGCCTTTACAATGAACAGATGAGAGAAGGGATAAAGCAGCAAGCAATTCAGATAATTATTTTTTATTTTTTTATTGAGGCAGAGTCTCACTTGGTAGCCCTCAGTAAAATGCTGTGGCATCATAGCTCACAGCAATCCCAAACTCTTGGGTTCAAGCGATTCTCTTGCCTCAGCCTCCCAAGTAACTCGTATTACAGGCACCGCCACAGTGCCCGGCTATTTTTAGAAATGAGGTCTCGCTTTTGCTCAGGCTAGTCTTGAATTTGTAAGCTCAAGCAATCCACCTCCACCTCCCAGACTGCTAGGATTACAGGTGTGAGCTACCACGCCCGGCCCAATTCAAATAATTTAAATAGAAGTCTAGCTATTTTAAAGTCATTCTTGGTTATCAATTTAAAAGTCTTAAAAGGATTTTAGTTATTGAAAACAGTATTTTGTTTGTGCTATACAAAAAAAAATACCAAATGCTGAGCAATTTATAAATAATAAAAATATATTCCTCATAGTTGTAGATGCTGGAAGTCCAAGACCCAGGCACCAGCAGGTTTGATAGTTGGTAAGAGCCTACTCTAAGATGTTACTCTAAGATGGCACCATCTAGGTGTTCTCACAAGGCAGAAGGGACAGAAGGGGATGAATGCTGTGTCTTCATCTGGCAAAAGACCATCTGCACTTGAAAGGAAATAGAAGGCTCTGTCCTACCCAGCTCACTCACCCCAAAGTGTACTTCTGAGGATGGAGCAAATGAGACTTCTTGAAATCAAGTAACAAATGTCCACATCTTCTCTGGAACCCTCGCCTAACCACAATGCTTCGCCAATACATTTTTTCTCAAGTCTAACACCAATCTCCTTTTCTGACTTTCAACCATTACCTTTCATTATAGCAGGGAAATTTCCTTTCATCTATTTATTCACTGAACTTTTTTTGAGCACCTGCCATTTACAAAGATAACCTATGCCCTGCCCTCAAGCACCTTGCAGTTGAATTTTTTTTTTTTTTTGGTGATAAGGTCTTGCTCTGTCACCCAGGTTGATGTGTAGTAGCACTGTCATCTCATCGCAGCCTCAAACTTCTGGGTTTAAGCGATCATCCTGCTTTAGCCTCCCAAGAAGCTAGGACTACAGGTGTGTACACCACCACGCTCAGCTAATTTTTAAATTTTTTGTAGAGACAGGGTCTTGCTACGTTGCCAGGTCTGGTCTTGAACTCCTGGCCTATAGCAAACCTCCTACCTCGGCCTCCCCAAGTGCTGGGATTATAGAAATGAGCTACCACTATCAGCCTGAAGTTGAATTTTAATACAGGAAAGTAGATTGCTTTTTTTTTTTTTGCAGTTTTTAGCCGGGGCCGGGTTTGAACCTGCCACTTCTGATATATGGGGTCAGCACCCTACTCCTTGAGCCACAGGCACTGCCCAGGAAAGTAGATTTCTAACACAAAGCCTAGCTGAGAGGCTGGTAAACATGTAAACTAAGGATTCAGCAAACGCCGCTTACCCTTTTCCGGGCTGCAGTATATGGACACTGCAGTGGAACACTGGAAATTTTCGAAAAACTCTTTCCAAGGTAGACAAGGGCGCCAGCCGGAGTGGGTGGAGATGGTGGTGTCTATCTCACTTTGGAATGCGGAGACTTGTTTTGGATGTTCCAAATGTCAGGTTGGAGATGCGTGCAAAGAAGAGGGGCTTATTCTAACCAGATCAGGGCTAGAGGCAGCCCAGGACACTGTCTCCATGGTGCACAGTCCTAGACAGTTTGGAAACAAACAGAAACCCATCCAGGGGGGAAGACTGACAAAGGCAAAAACAAAGGCCAAGAGATGGAAAACTCATGAGGTGGGGCATGGTGGAGAGGAGGGGAGTGGAGAGTGAGTTGAGTGGGTGCTGTGGTGGGGGCTTAGGGAGGAGCCTGATCGTGTTTGTGTGAGGAACTGAATGGGGCCCCAGGGCCTAAGAATCACCATGGCAACGGGGAGGGCAAGTGCCTCTGACTCCTGGCCAACACAAACCTGCTGGGCTTAGCAGTAGGAATGGGCTCAGATGTGATGGGGCCACATTCTAAAAAAAAAAAAATCTGAATTGGGCTCTTAAAATCACAAACTCCCCACCCGTCTCCTGGTTTTGTAGGCCTTCAGGGTCTAATAATATGACATCAAACCACATTCCCTTACTCCACCTTTCATATACACACACGTATACTTATCTAACACCTCACAGAGTAAAACTGACAGTTTACAGGATTCTGGATATTTCCCACCCATCACCCCTCCCAAAGCTGGGTCCCCTTGAAGAGCATTAATGATAGGGTGGTTGGGCCCCCATGTAAGTGGTTCCAGTCCAACTACTATCAGGTCTCCTCCGTCAGTGACTGCCTGGTAAAGCTCTTGGGCCCCATGGACCTACCCCCAGCAGGCCAAATTGGCCTTTTCCAGGAGCTGCCTGGCCTATGGAACCTGCCTTAGATGTAGGGTTAGTGCTAAATAGATAATAATCACATTTTGATTTTGTCCCAGTGTCTCACACTATCCCCATTACCCTAGTCCAGGGCTGACTTATTCATTAGACATAGTAGGCACAGGGCCTAAGATTCCCATTGCAAAAAATGTTTTCTTTTAAAATCAGAAGAAAAAAGAAACTTTTAAGTGGAAGAAAATGTTTTAGAATGTTAATATATTTATCCTTATACTAATGCAGTCATAGAATATAATTTTTTTTCTTTTTGAGACAGAGCCTCACTTTGTCACCCTGGGTAGACTGTCATGGTGTCACAACTCCCAGTAACCTCAAATTCTTGGGTTCAAGCGATTGTCTTGCCTCAGCCTCCTGAGTAGCTGGGAATATATGTGCCTGCCACAATGCTTGGCTATTTTGAGAGATGGGGTCTCACTCTTGCTCAGGCTGGTCTCAAATATGTGAGTTCAGGCAATACAGCCACCTTGGCCTCCTACAGTTGTAGGATAACAGGTGTGAGCCACCGTGCCTGACCTAGAATATAATTTTAAGTACTTTTTACATGGAGAAAGAGGGGACTGCAAAGGCAAAAGTACCCAGAGCCCATGGAAGTCATCATGCGGCCCTGTCCCAGTCTTCCCTCCCACCTATTAGAACCCTGTAAACTCCAGGGATTTCCTTCCCCCTTATCAAGATGTACCTGTCTAATGTCCCTCCAGCACTCCTACAGGTCCTACAGGGCAGGACCTTCTTTTCTTCTTTTTCTTTTTGGAGCCAGAGTCTCACTCTGTTGCTCAGACTAGAGTGCCATGGCCTTAGCCTAGCTCAGCAACCTCTAACTCCTGGAGTCAAGTGATCCTCCTGCCTCAGCCTCCCAAGTAGCTGGGACTACAGGCACCTGCCACAGCACCCAGCTAATTTTTTTCTGTTTTTTTGTACTGATGAGATCTATGCTCTTGCTTAGGCTGGTCTCAAACTCCTGAATTCAAGGAATGTTCACATTTTGACCTCCCAGAGTCAGGATTCCAGGCATGACCCACTGCACCTGGCCCAGGACCATTATTTATCTTCATGCCCCCACAATCACACTGGGAATTGCACTGCCATTTTTTTCTCTCTTTTGGCTGGGGAGTAGGGGAGAGATAGAATAGAAACCTGAGGGAAAAAAGACAAAGGTCAAGTTTGAAAATAAATACTGCCTAACTGAAAGAAACCCACTCCTTACCCCTGCTCTCCAGTAGTGAGCTGATGTGACAGCCAGGTCTCAGGGAACTGAGACTTTCTAGAATGCATGCAGAAATTTCCCATCTGTGCAGCCTGACTTTGTCCACATTCCTTACAACTGAACGCTACTCACTGTTCCTGCTGAGTTTGCCAATCATCTCCATCTCAGTACAACAGACACTTCTCAGGTTTAATCCTGACTTTTCAGCAGCACCTGACACTGCTCAGTAGCCCTCCTTCTTGGCTTCCATGACTTTGCTATCTTGCTTTCTTCCTATTCCTGACACCCCTACTCTGTCTCCTTTGCAGGTGCTGTGCTCTGCTGGGCTATTGAAGACGATACAATAGCAGCAGTTTAAACATACCTGCAATCTACCCTGCTCTGGTGTTTTGTATCAGCTTTTTTAATCCTCGAAATCATCCTAAATGCATTCTCCAATCATCAGCACTTCCTTAAACCCTTCCAGTGGCTCTCCGTTGCCCAAAGCTTTGAGGTCTTTCAAGATCTAGCCCCACTCACCTTTGTAGCCTGATTTCTCAGTATTGCCTCCTTTACCATCTTTCTTTTACCTTCTCTGAGAACTCTAGATCTTCGTAAGTGCTGTTCCCACCGCCTGAAACACTTTTTTCTCTCTTAACTTAAAACTGGTTCTTATTTATGAGATTGACATAGTTCTGTCACTTCCAAGCTACTAAACTCTCTGGGACTTCAAGTTCCTTATCTGTTACAGTGGTTAAGCCTGCTGTGAAGATTAAAGAAATCTGTATACTGAGGTGCCTTGTGGTGCTCACTTGTGTCTCGTCAATTATTTCCTGACCCCAGATCACATTAAAACCCCTTGCCATAGCAGGCGGGGTGGCTCACGCCTGTAATCCCAACACTCTGGGAGGCTGAGGCGGGTAGACTGCTTGAGCTCAGGACAAGAACTGCCTGCGCAAGAGCAAGACCCCCCCCCTACTAAAAATAGAAAAAGTAGCTAGGTGTAGTGGTGCATACCTGTACTCGGGAGGGTGAGGCAAAGGATTGTTCAAGCTCAAGAGTTTGAAGTGGCTGTGAGCTGATAATGCCGCAACACTAACCAGGGCAACAGAGCAAGACTGTCTTAAAAAAAAAAAAGGTTCCTTGCCAGGTATTTCCCAAAATTCCTCCTTACAATATCATCTAATGCCAACTTCACTCCTGAAATATCTATCTGTGGTTCTGCCCACCTTGCCAGACTGTCCACTTGTGAGGGCAGGGGCATTTTGACTTTGATTCTGCCCATATTCCTAGTACCTGGCACACAGTAGGCACTCGTATCTGTTAAATCAGCAACTAGAAATCCAGCAGCTACTAGATATCCTGATGATATATGTTCTCCAGCAAATGGCCACCTCACACAAGGAAGTAAAGGGAGTAAGATTTCTAATCACATGGTATACACACAGCAGACTCAGGCAGAAAGCAGGCACAAAGGTAACTTGGTAATTAGGAAAATATCTTTATTACTTTTGAAATGTTCTAATATTCAATATAAAAACCGTGATAGTGGCTTTCCACAACTTTACAAATTATAGAAAAATGATTTTTTTCCCCTTCTTTATGGAAATCTCACCCCCAAATCATACAGAGTCCCATATGGCTGAAACCCAGCAGGAAAAAAGGAGCAGAGAATACAAGTAGGGCTGCAGCTCTCTGGGTGGCCAAAGGCTTTTCCTACACATTAAAGCCCTGGATGAGTCCCAAAGACCTGTGACTCCTTTGAAGGAGGTTCTACCCGTGCAGGTCTATGGCACACCGAGCCAGGCCTCTGTCTCAAAGGCCAGCAGACCATCACAGGCCTGCAGCATGGCACTCATGGCTGGCAGGCCACAGGCAAGGCAGCTTCGTGAGAATGAGAACAGGAGGCGAGCCTACTGCTCAAATCCCTTTCTCTAAAACACAGCCAGGAAAGAGGCTGTGGACATTGGCCAAATAGTGCTCTAGGTTTAGAAATTTCCCCTTTTACTCAGCTCACAAAGACTAATTTGTCAAACAGCTATTTAAAAAAAAAAAATCAGAAAACAAATATTTGGTTCCATTTCAGCTGTAATCAGCAGTTGGCAATTTTTTAGAAAAAGATGACTTGAGTGGCTCATTATTAAATCCGTACTTTTTATCAGGCCCCTGACTCCTTTCTTATCCACAGTTTGTCAAAGAATGAGCGGGGAGGTACAGCTGTAGCAGGAGGCTGTTTGTTGATTCGAGAAAACTGTTGAAATGTTTTGCACTCACATACAAAAGCTGATGGAATTCAAAAATGACCCCAATGATATTTATGAGAAACATGACTGTTCCTCTTGGGTGTCGCAAGTCAAAACAAGGCAACCGCCTAGTGATTTATAGTCCCCACATTTTCCGCCTTCCAGAAGGCATTAGAGAAAGGGCCAAACTCCGCCAGGAGCGATTGTAAACACACCACGGACAGCCTGGACACTTTGTTTTCAAATGCAGCAGGACTTTTTCCTTTGGCCCTGGCTGAAAAGCCAACTCCCTAGGACTGGTTAGGAAGGAGCAGATGGGAGGGCTCCCCCCAAACCTAAGCGTGAGGGACCAGTCGTCCCTGTTGACTGGAGTGTGGCTGGGAACATCATCAAAGGCAATCAATACATTTATGGCATACGAAAATTGACTTGTGGTTCCCCCAACTGCCCCCAGGCTGCACCTGGTTGGACGTGAGGCACAGGAGGTACAGAACAAGTTATCATAAGGCACATAGTTGAGGTGACCCCCATACCAGGCTCAGAAAGATTATCTCTTTGCACGATTCCAGAAGTGCTGGAAAGCAGAGGAGTTGATGACACTCACTATGAGCAGCAGCAGCAGATACAGGGCTATCATGACCGTAAACCAATGGCTAGAAAACCAGGAGACCTGGCTTGAAGCCCTGCTTAAGAGAGAAAAAAGAATGTGTTGGCAGAAATAGAAAAACATTTTTTTTTTAAGTATATGCAACAAGTCTGGCTCAAAGAGAACAAAATGATGAATTCCATCCTCTGCGTGAGCCATGAAATGAAGCTTCGTGCTCCTTTGCTCAAAAAATCTGGGGATGTTTGCCCTGGCACTGACATACCTTTCAACAGAACATTTTCTAAATGCACAAAGACAGCTATGCAATGAGCTCATTCTGATCTTCCCTTTTATAGCTCCTCTTTTACCTTTTATAACCCATCTTTTCTTAAGCAAGACTTTGGTATCTAAAAGAATGACCTAGCTCAAGATATTTGCCCAGATAGTGGCAGGTGGCAGGTCATTCAGCAAAGGTCTTTTCATTTTTAGACATGTACAGGTATGAATTCAAGCTGGGGAAATCCTCTTTGGCCCACTAGGCGATGATCTAAACCAGCCAAGTGTGCACTTAATGAGACACTCCAGGAAGGAAGGGGAAAGGAACAGAAATTTTCAAGCAGAAAAAAATGACTTTACACTAAAGGATAATGTGCCCCAAACTCAGGCGCCCTACGTAGACTTCCCAAGTTGGGGTGGGCCACGGGGGTGGAGATATTACTGGTTTACAAAATCTAGATGTGTGGAAACCACGCCGTGTACAAGCCAGAGTGGAAATTATTAAAAGCGAGCCCTTTTCATGTCATACCTGCTCACCTGCTGCTCATCCCCTTGGGTTCCAACAATGCGACAAGATCTCAGAATGACCCCAACCCTGGGGAAGCCTGCACACATACTGCTGAGAGGGGACTAGGCACCGGCCACGTTCCTCATGAGCTAAAGGCTCTGGTTCGACACTCTCAGGTCCAGAGAGGGGCAGGTGGCAGTTGCAAAACCACCCTGGGAAGTAACTCAACTGGGCGGCACACAGCCCCAGCCAGTGTCAAGTCACTGCCCCATCTCTCCACTTAACCTCATCTGTGGGTTTCAGACCATAATCACAGGCCTGACGGCTAAGGGGCTACACTGTCTGGGGCAGCCAATGTGGCTTCCATCAGTCCCTCATGCTATTTGTCTTTATAAATCTATCTTTTCACTGGAGTATCTGAAGTCAGACAATTAGGGTCACAGCCTCATCTAGAAAAAGATTTCTTATAACAATAGCTCTGATTGCCACTCCAAAAAGAGAGTTCCAAAATTACTCTGAAGGGTGGACTAGGTGCTGGTGGGAGTGCAAGGTTTCCCCAGGGGAATTCTTCAAAGGTGACCATGATGATATTCACCAATGAAGTAGGAAGAACTTTTTCTAGGATGAGTTCAAGAACTTCCCTGTCAGGCCTCTTAGGGTAAAGACCATGTCTTCTCTGATTCTATTCCTCACCCCTCACCATGTGCAGCAGAGATCTGAGGCTGCTTGTTCTCCGGACCTCATGCAGGGAATAACCCTCTTACCTCTTGGGCTGCTTCTGCGAATACACCAGCAGGTACTTCACTCTCAGGAGCTGGTTATTGGTGACCACAAAGTACTTTGGAGGGATGTCCCCCCCTTCACTATGTTTAATTCTTGCTCTTCTGCGATCTATCTCCTTGGAATCTGAATAAGGAGAGTAAAGCACACCTTTACTGGGAGAAATACAATAACTAAAGAAGCAAATCATAAAGAGAAACAAGTCCAGCCCTTGGCCCTGAGGGCAGCAGAGGAATGGGCCTGTGTGCACAGGAAGCACTTCCATAAAAACAGCAGACTCTGGCAGACTGGGAGGCAGACAGGAATAGGAAAAAAGGAATAGCAAAATGCAAAGGATACAAGGAAGAAGAAATAGAATAAAACTCAAGTGAGTGGGAAAAGCAGAGGGGAGAAGTAAACTGATGGCCATAACAAAAAATACTCTGAGACTCGGAACGGAAACGGGACTTGATCTGAAACAAGTAGGCATTTTAAACAAACCCTTCTGGGTTTGCACTTCTTTGAACACTTAACTTCTACCCTTAGTACCAAGATCCGTATACCAAAAAAAAAAAAAAAAAAAACCTTTTTCTTTTAAAAACGTGAAAAAAGCTCCACTAAAAACAAAACAAAAAGGGAGGCTGCAAGGTTTTGTTTTGATGTTTAATGTCACAGTTTACAAATTTTCTAAAAATTGTAAGTGTAAATATCCATGCCATCTGGCGTGAGAAGGTGGTGTCAGGCCTGGACCTGTTTCTCAGATTCCAGTTGTTTCACATTAGAGACCAGAACAGTCAGTTTCTGAATTCTCTTTTTCTTGACAGAACTAACAGACCAATTCTGGAGACTAGAATGACAGTCTGTGTTCTCTAATGCCTCTGAGGGTAACAGCACCATGGAGGAACAAGGCAAAAAGTGTCTGGGACACATCAGGGCTGTGGGATGAGATGCAGCTAGTCACTGCTCTCTGGAGAGCCCAAGATGTACTCCCTAGAGCCCCAGCTGCTCCTCTGTGGGCTCCAGCATGCTCCAGAATAGATCAGAGGGTCTGAACCCAGTCCTTAGCTTCAGTTTAGCAAATTTTTTTTTTTTTTTTGAGACAGAGTCTTACTATATCACCCCTGGTAGAGTACCGTGGTGTCACAGCTCACACCTCAAACTCTTGGGCTTGATTCTCTTGCCTCAGTCTCCCAAGTAGCTGGGACTACAGGTGCCCACCACAATACCCAGCTATTTTTTTGGCTGTAGTTGTCATTGTTGTTTTGGCAGGCCCGGGCCAGGTTTGAACCCGGCAGCTCTGGTGTATGTGGCTGGCAACCTAGCTGCTGAGTTACAAGTGCGAAGTCTAGTTTAGCAAATATTATTGAATGTCAAGTATATACCAGGCTCTCTGCTGACACAAGATGTCTTAAGAATGAATGAGACCTCACTCTTACCTTCAGGGAGCCCATGCCCTGGCCTCACCATTATTTCTAAGTCCAACCTTGCCTCCTCCCCCAAGCTTTCCCCCACCCCTTGGATCCACCAAAATTGCTCCTTCCCTTTTCAGCTGCCCCTGTGGATCTCGTAAGTCGCTCACCTGGCACCCACCACCTACCACCTTGTGGTAAGTGATTTTTTCCATTACTTGTTCAACCCCTAATAAGACTGCTCACACCTTGAAGGCAGGCTCCTGCACTGTTCCAGACCCAGCCCCTCTGGTAGCATGCACTGGGTGTTCCACCCAACAGCCAGGCCAACAAAAGCCTGTATCCCCTACACTGGACCTGTAGCTCTGGTCTGGGCCCAGCACGCATTCACTCACCCTTCTTCTTGGTTTGGCACTTGACATCTGGATGGTCTATGACCTCACACACGGCCACACAGCTGAGGATAGGGCCAAGGAGGCTGTGCTGCCACCCATGGCCATGGGGACTGTAAATGAGGGCAAGGCTCAAGTCACTGGTGAGGTAGGTCCCCTCTCCGAACAAGGATGTCTGCAAGGGCAGAGCCCAACAGAAAAGAAACACAGATGGGTGAACACTGAGTTGGTACAGCAAGACAATGCAGGTTTTTCAGCAGAGTCACAAACACCAAACTTTCAAGCCCCCTTTATTCCCAGAAAGACACAGGGTCAAATAATCCTGTGATATCATCATAGGATTATGACTAAACACATTCTTCCCTGACAACAATTTAACTGATTGGTGAACTAGTCATCTAGCCTCTAGCCTGGCAAACCAGCAGTTCCTTGTGGTCAAGGTTAAATGAAAAAAACACAGATATAAGAGCCCATACAGACCTTGGTTTGAATGCTCCAACAAGCTGGCAAGCTACATAAACTCTCTGTGTCTCAGTTTCTATTTATAAAAGAGTGTTAGAAGCACCTCCTTCATAAGGTTTGGAGGGGTGATGAAATGAGGTAATACATGCAAAACAGACCCAGGCAGTGGGTACTCCAGCAGAATTTCTTATGTTGCAGTGTACACAGTAATTCCTGATGTGCGATTGCATTAATCATGGTTATGTTGATGGGCTTGTAAAAGCAAAGTCACATCCTCCTACAGGGAGGGCTTCTCACCTGAGGGAGGAAGTACTCTAAGTCATTACATTGAAAAGAAATGAGTCTCCACTGGGTGCAGTGACTCATGCCTGTAATCTTAGCTCTGAGGGAGGCCAAAGCAGAAGGATGACTTGAGCTTAGGAGTTCAAGACCAGGCTGAGCAAAAGCGAGACCTCTGCCTCTACTAAAAATAGAAAAACAAGTGCTGGGCGTTGTGGTGGGTGCCTGTAGTCCTAGCTACTTGGGAGGCTGAGGCAAGAGGGACTCTTGAGCCCAAGAATGTGAGGTTGCTGTGAGCTATCACACCATAGCACTCTACATAACACAGGGTGACAGAGTAAGACTCTGCCTCAAAAAAAAAGAGGAGTGTAATCTATAAGCAACTTCTCCAGGCTGCCTCTAGTGTAAAGCAGAAGCCCCCTATGTTCTAGTAGCCTGGTCATTATAGTAAGCTGAGAGCCAGTGGGAACTGAGTGCCAGTGTAAACAAGCCCATCACTCTCAGCAAAACCCAATGGCACTAATCAGGTGCAGGAGGGCTGGGAAATGTCTCCAGCCTCAGAGTTGCAGCAGCCACAGCTGAGCCCAGGGCTGGTGGAGCCGGCCCCTCACAGACAAGACAGATGCTACATGATGAGGGAGAGGCCTGCAGCTCCCTGGCGACCCCAGGTGACCTCTCCATTGGCATGTAAAAGCAACTACTGCTTCCTTGGTACTTTGTACATGAAGAACACTTTGTATACATGAACTGTTTCAATCCTCTCACATATCAGAAGGAAGGTAATGGTGTCCTATGTTACAGATGGAGGCTTCTGAGGCTCAGAGAGTTTAAGTTAATTTGTCCAGGGCCACAGGGCTGCTAAGTCTTTCTAGCTCCAGGACCTGTCTGTAAACTTTCTCCTATACCTCAGTGAGGGGCAAAATAAAAACCAGCAGAGAAGGGGTGGCTGACACTGTTTTAACTCCTAAAAAAGGTAGAAAAGCAGCTCAGGGAGGGCGGGAAAGGCCCTGTCCTTGGTACATCCTGGCACAGCCCTCAATTTCTCCAATAGCTAACTCCACTGGAGTGTCCCTTAAGGAAGTGTTTCTCAGACTTCTCAATGTGCATATGTTCACCTGAGGACCTCGTGAAAGTGTGAATTTGCATCGGGTGGTCTGGGGTCGGCCTGAGAGTCCATACTTCCATCAGCTCCCAGGTGATGTGAATGCTGCTGGCCCAAGGGGTACACCAAGGAGCTGGAGCTGTCCACATACCAGGATCTCTTGGAGAGCCTTCAAAGCAACTGATATTTGGGCTTCACTCACAGAGATTCTGATTTACTTGACCTGGGATGCAGCCGGGCATTTGGGTTTTTTTTTTTTCTTCCCTTTTTCCAGTTACAAGGAGTGATGATGTAGGCATTTGGGATTTTTAAAAGCCCCCCATGTGGTTCTAAATGTGTGGCCAAGGCTGGGAACCATCCTTAAGTCAATGCTTCTCGAACTATATAATCAGGATAAGAATCACCTGGAAATCTTGTTAAAAGGCAGGTCTGATTCAGAAAGGCCCAGGATTCTGCATTTTCACAAGTTCCCACACTTAGAGCAGCAAGGCCTTAGCAAACCTACCCACCCCCACTGCCCACCAGTCAACTCCTCAGGGTTCTCAGTCCCCTACTCCTCCCACTCCCCTAACCTCCACCCTTGTCAGCAGGGTGCCCCCTGGGCCCCACCTTGTTCAGGTGGCAGTGCAGCCCATTGTGGATGATGGAATGGAAGTTTTCCAGGCGGCTGCCATGGAAGGCATAGATAAGGTCTCGTTCTCCTTTGGTCTCATAAAATTTGGTGTTGGCTGGGTCGAAGTACTCAATTTCAAACAGGAAGTCCGGTGTGGGAACAGATGTGTGAGGAGCACCAGTCAGCTTTTGGATCTTTTCAAACTTGAAAAGGAAAGGAGCCGAAATTTTATTTGGGAAGCTGGTAAAATGCACTCTAAAAATGGCTTCCTAAAGCCTCGGTCAGGTTGACTCCCATAGGCTCTGCTCATGACAATAACAAGTTTCGTGAGAATACCAACATTAATTTATAAGCTAACTCAGAGCTGAGGCTCAAGACTGCTTTTGTCCCTACAGTAGGCTGAGAAGCATAAATTGCTCCTTCTAACTGGAGATCACTTCTAATCTTGACACTTTCACATCTGTTTCCTGTATTCTATATTTACAATAGTCTCATGAAGGGGAAAGGTTGGATAAATTATAAAAATAGTCAAAAATTTTCCCTCCCTCCCTGTCCATACATCCCTCTGCAATGATTTTGCAGGTGGGATTCTACCAAGATTCCATCAAGAGGTGGAACCTATTTCTCCACCCCTTGGATATGTACTTGGCTACATGGCGTCCTAAGGCTACTGGGACAATAGCATACATATGGCAAACAGAGACTTGAAAAGGGCTTGACTTCCTTGTTTGCTATTGAGAGCCCTTCACCCTTGTCCTGGGCTGGCCTCCTCTAGGATAAGAGCCTCACAGAGGAAGGACTCAGCCAAGGTGGTCCCCCCAGCTGAAGATCCAGAAGTGTGAGAAAAGTGAAGCTAACCCAGCTCATCCAAGTCAGCCAAGCCCCCGCCCCAACCAACCCACAGAATCAGGAAAAGCAATCAACGTTTATCACTGTAAGACACTAAATTTTATGGGTGGTTTGTTATTCAGCAAAAGCTAATTGATACAGAAGAGTAAACTTCTTCAAGAACAATAATCCTCAGGGCAGAGACTACATCATCTCAGTGGTTTTAAACAGTAGGCGATACTGTTTGGATATGTGTCCCCCTCCAAATTTCATGTTGAAACTTCACCTCCAATGTTAGAAGTGGGGCCTAGTGGGAAGTGTTTGGGTCATAGGGGCAGATTTCTCATGAATAGGGTGGTGCCCTTCCCACGATAATGAGTGAGTTCTCTGAGTTCTGGCTCTTAGTTCACAGCGAGAACCAGTTGGTTAAAAGAGCCTGGCACCTTCCTTTTCCTTCTTGCTCCCCCTCTCACCATGTCACACACCTACTCTCCCTTCGCCTTCTGTAGTGAGTGGAGGCAGGCTTCCTGTACAGCCTGCAGAACCATGCACCAAACATACCTCTTTTTTCTTTATAAATTATCTGACTTCAGATATTCCTTTATAGAAACACAAAATGAACTAAGACAGTAAGTCACAAACCAAAGCCAGTGTCTGGCAGTTTTCTGTCATTAGGCTTGAACGATAAAAACAAGGGCGATGTAACAGATACACAGCAGAACCTCTGTAGCTGACCACCCAAGGGACTGTAACGAACTGGTCAACATACAAGAGGGTCAACATAAGGAACTAGGTCTACTGTACTGATACGTACATGTGGCCATGTCCAGTCTATGAAAACTAGGTCAACTTGGGGAGGTAGTGGGCTATGGAGATTCTACTGTATTTAGGTTGATAGACAGTTGTCATGATCCTTTCCTCAGAAGAAATGTCCTCTATTCTGAGGTTAAGACCATCTTCTTTTTCTAGCATTAAAACATCCTCTTATAAAATAGGATAACAAAGTAAAATATAAAATAAAAATTAGTTAACAAAACAAAACCAAAATATAATCTAGGAATTAGCAGCCCACATTCTATCACAGCCCCAGTTTGAGGTAACTATTAATATTCTCAATACCAAAAAGGAGACCCAAACTGATGGAAATGGGGTTTGAACCCAGAGCATGAGGTTTTTTACCACTACTTTGGGCTCTGCCCCTCTCTCTCCTGATAACTGGACTAGGCCATAGTTTCTTATGGTGTGGTCACAGTCAACTTTATGAGAATTACCTGCAGTACTTGCTAAATAAAGTGATACTTAACACTTACCAAGTCCTTAGGAATTATTCTAAGTATAAAAATTCATTCAATTCTCGCAGCCAGTTCCACAATGGAAGTACACTATCATTATCCCCATTTTACAAATGAGTTACTGAACTATACCCAATAATGACTCAAGGTTACATAGTAAGAAGCAGAACCCAGCTTTCTACTCCCAGTGGCCAAGTTCCTAGGCCCAACTCGACACACAGAATCAGAACCTCTGAGGGTCAATTCCAGGAATCTGCATTTTCAACAAGCAGCCCAGGTCATCCTGGGGGATACACAGGGAAGTCTCAGAGCCATTGGTTGAGCACTGTCCCAGAGCCCTACAACCTAGGAATCTGTGATCCTACAGACCGAAGTCTCACCTCTGACTTCCCTGCACTGTGGATTGTCAGGACCTTTGAGGATAAAATCCAGCTCACCAAGTCCCAGGCCCATTTGTCTTTGTCTCCGGAGGACTGAAGAAGGTCTTTCAGGTTAGGTAACTTGCTGGCATCTGCAAGCTGAAGTGAGGAAAAAGCCTCCATTAGCCAAGATCCTAGAAAAAATGATGATCGGGGGCCCTCTAGCGGTAAGGCAGGCAACTTCCACCATTTCCAAGTCTCAAGGAACTTCCTGAGGGGCAAAATTCACAGGCCTACAATCCCCCCCCACCCCCAGCTCTAAACTCAGAAAGGTGTTTTTTGTTTTTTGTTTTTAAGAGACAGAGTCTCACTCTGTCACCCTCAGTAGAGTGCTGTGACGTCACAGCTCACAGCAACATCCAGCTCTCGGGCTTAGGCGATTCTCTTGCCTCAGCCTCCTGAGTAGCTGGGACTACAGGCACCTGCCACAACGCCCAGCTATTTTTTGTTGCAGTTTGGCCAGGACTGGGTTCGAACCCACCACCCTCAGTATACGGGGCCAGCACCCTACTCACTGAGCCACAGGCACCGCCCTGCCTTTTTTTTTTTTTTAAACTCTTTTGGTATCAAATTTGACCTGAGCTGATGTGAAGTTTGCTTAGTCTTCATTTATCCCACTTCCTGTTACAACTGATACATTTTACTGCAGGAATAATCAGTGAGCCTGAGGATGGGATCCCACTAGATGTGAGCCTGAGTCATCCCACTAGACGTGTTGCTGAGTATATGATCCATGTGACGGGTTATATTACATTGCCCTTCCCTTCTGCACAAGAATCAGTTAACTTCTGTTAACCTGTTCAGCCAAAGACTCAATATAAAGGTAGCATGACAATTAAATAAATAACCGGCAACACTGCTTAAAATGACTCAGAATGGTATACTACAGCAGACTGGGAAGAACCACAAGTTGGGAATACACTGCTTTGGGTTTCCCTGAGTGTGGTGTTTTGTGGGGACCCAGGCAGCTATGTATATGACATTCTTATGAGATTAGCCTCCAAGGAAAATGGGACTTCACTTAGGCCAGAGCAATCCCTGCAGCCACCCAATGTGGGCCTCATCTCTTTGCCCCTTAGCTGTCGTTTTGGGGGGCAAAGAGTAGCTCTTGGACCTCTATATGAACTGCTGCAAGGACTTCCTCAGAAACAAAACACCTGATGCTACCTACCTTGCTGCAAGCTATGATCCACCCTACAACCTTCTGATTTAGGCTGATGCCCCTGTGTCCTGTAACAGGCAGCACATTATTAACATTCTAAAATCAGAAAGAATCTGAACCCCAAAAACTTATTTGGTGACAGGATTTCTGATAAGGGACTGGACTAACAGACAGTGACAAGGTCTGTAGATTTTGCTAAGAAATTATGGCTGACCTCTCCAGCATGGCATTTAAGACACTTCAAGTCTAATCTCAACCCCTCACCCTCTCCTCCACTACAGGTGGGTAGTGTCCAAGAACATGCCTCATTCTAAGCCTCCACTCACTCAGTTGTCTGAAACTTCCCTTCTCTCGCCTCTACAACCCAGGGACCTCTGACCTAAGAGATTACTCTCCCCTCAAACCCCCAAATCCCTCAGATTTAATACTCTCTTCAGTATAGCCAGACTCCTAGAGATGAAGGACTATCTTGTGTTTATTTGTTTGAGACAGAGTCTTGCTCTGTCACTCAGACTGGAGTGCCATGGCATCAGCCTAGCTCAAACTCCTAGGCTCAAGCAATCTTCCTGCCTCGGCCTCCCGAGTAGCTGAGACTATAGGCACCCACACAATGCCCATCTAATTTTTCAATTTTTTATTTTATTTTTTTTTCTCTTTTTTTGAGAAAGAGTCTCAAACTGTCACCCTGGGTAGAGTGCTATGGTATCACAACTCACAGTAACCTCCAACTCTTAGGCTTAAGCAATTCTCTTGCCTCAGCCTCCCAAGTAGCTGGGACTATAGGTGCTTGCCACAATGCCCAGCCTTTTTTTGGCTGTAGTTGTCATTATTGTTTGGCAGGCCCAAGCTGGATTTGAACCTGCCAGCTCTGGTGTATGTGGTGGTGCCCTAGTGGTTTGACCTACAGGCACCGAGCCTAATTTTTCAATTTTTTAGACATACGGTCTCACTCTTGCTCAGGCTGATCTCAAACTTCTGAGCTCAAGTGATCAACCCGCCTCAGCCTCCCAGAGTGCTAGGATTACAGGTGTGAGCTATTGTGCCCAGCCCTACTCAGGTAACATTTACTGAGCATATACTCTGTGCCATGCCATGCCCTGTGCTTGGGAGAGGGGAATTAAAAAGACTTTTAAAAGGTCCCCCAGGGCAGCGCCTGTGGCTCAGTGAGTAGGGCGCTGACCCCACATACCGACGGTGGCAGGTTTGAACCTGGCCCTGGCCAAACTGCAACAAAAAAATAGCCAGGCATTGTGGTGCACACCTGTAGTCCCAGCTACTCGGGAGGCTGAGGCAAGAGAATCACCTAAGCCCAAGAGCTGGAGGTTGTTGCGAGCTGTGATGCCACGGCACTCCACTGAGAGTGACAAAGTGAGACTCTGTCTCTAAAATAAATAAATAAATCAATAAAAGGTCCCCCAGTCAAGTGGGGAGGCAGAAAAGTAAATAGTATGACTTAAAAGTATTCACTGTCATAACAAAGATGGACACAAACTACTAAGAGTACAAGGTGGGTACTTCTGTTGGGTAGAGGCTAAAAGAAAAGGGGGTGGGGCTGGGCGTGGCTTTGCAGAGAAGGTGCTGTGGGATCTGGTTGCTATAGGCAGGCACCCAGTAAGAAAGTGTAGTATGTGGTCAGGGAAATGGATTGTGGCATGGTCAACTATGAGGTCCTCCTCCCAGACATCTGGGGTCCAAATCTTGGCTCTTATTCCTCTGCCAGCTGTATGACCTTGGGTGAGCTGTTTGACCTCCTGTGTCTCAGCATTCTCAAATTATATTATATTAGCTATATATTATACATAGCTACTTCACAGAGTCCCAGTGAAGTCTAATCAAGCTAAACAAGTAAAGTGGGGGCTGGGCACAGTGGCTCAAGCCTACAATCCCAGCACTTGGGAGGTCGAGGCAGGTGGATTGCCTGAGCTCACAGGTTTGGGACCAGCCTGAGCCAGGGTGAGACCTCGTTCTCTAAAAAAAAAAGCCAGGCATTGTGGTGGGTGCCTGCACTGCTAGCTACTTGGGAGGCTGAGGCAAAGGGATCATTTGAGTCCAAGAGTTTGAAGTTGCTGTGAACTATGATGCCACAGCACTCTACCAGGGGCTACAAAGTGAGGCTCTATCTCAAAAAAAAAAAAAC
Organism: Galagoides demidoff; assembly: GCA_963574575.1. Taxonomy (NCBI): domain Eukaryota; kingdom Metazoa; phylum Chordata; class Mammalia; order Primates; family Galagidae; genus Galagoides; species Galagoides demidoff. Next base: position 19,159 of record CAUYQV010132165.1, read on the forward strand.
TAAAGTGCTCAAAACAACAGGAAGGTTAAATTAGGTGCTGTAATGTTAGTGAGAATATCTAATTGTTGCCATCATTAACTACAGGTGGTTCTGGGGTTGGAGCCTAGGAAACTGTCCTTACCTATTATTCCTAGTCTCAAATCCCACCTGTGAGCCACAGCCTGTATCAACAGTCCAGACCCAGGTCCAAACAGCCTCACAAAAGGACAGTCAGTTAGCCAGGCCCCATTCAGGGACTGAGTCTGGGCAAGTGGAAGAGCCCCCTCCCAACTCTGAGCTGGACCCAGACCTCACCTGAGCTCTCCTATGGGACTAGTCCTTTTCCAGACTTTCCCACTGCACCTGCCAGGGGGTTCCTACTACATCCTGCCCTCCCTACCACCACCACCCCCAATCATCCATACTCTTTAACCCTGCAACTGACCTCCTTTATGTCCCATTTCACTTTCCATGTTATTCTGAAAAATAAATCTGCTCCAACAAGTTAATAGGATTCTTCCTCTTGTGACTGAAACCTGTCTGCATTTTAGCAGGGCCTTTGCCATTTAAAATACAGTCCACTTAGTCAAATTTGAATTGCAGATAAATAAAATATTTTTTAGTATAAATTTACCCATGCAATATTTGGGGCATACTTATACTAAAAAAGAAGTATTGGGGCGGCGCCTGTGGCTCAAAGGAGTAGGGCGCTGGCCCCATATGCCAGAGGTGGCAGGTTCAAACCCAGCCCCGGCCAAAAAAAACTGCAAAAAAAAGAGTATTGGCTGCTCATCTGAAACTCAAATATAACTAGGTGGGCTATATTTTTATTTGCTAAATCTAGCAACCCTAGCCTAAGACCCCTGGGAATCTGTTCTGGCCTTCAGTGTAATAGCACCTCCAACAACTAACTCCCTCCCCACCCCCAGTGCTGTTCTTCAAGTGATCTGTCTTTCCTCCTCTGTGCTACTGCAGCTGCCTAGCATGACACACCACTCAGTCCGCAAGGCCAGCCTAAAGTCACCTCCTCCATGAAGCCTTCTCTGACCATCCATGATCTCTGTGCTCAACAATTATGTTTTATCTTGGTGGCTCATGCCTGTAATTCTAGCACTCTGGGAGGTCAAGGCAGGTGGATTGCCTGAGCTCACAGGTTCGAGACCACCCTGAGCAAGAGCGAGACCCCATCTCTAAAAATAGCCGGCCTTGTGGCAGGCACCTGTAGTCCCAGCTACTCGGAGCTATGACACCATGGCACTCTACAGAGGGCAATAAAGTGAGACTCTGTTTTTAAAAAAAAAAAATTATGTTTTATGTTCAGCAAGTATGGCAGAGTCCCATGTTGGTACCTGATCCTTTGGAGCCACCTCAGATCTGGTTGGGACAGACACTCCCTAAGCCCACTAGCCAGCTTGGCACCTGACATAAAGTTCAGAACAAGATAGTAACAGCTAATATTTGAGCCCTTACCATGTGCCAGGCACTGAACTAAATGCTAAACACAAGCTCATTTTATTCTCACAACAATCTAATTTGAAAATAAGGAAACTGAGGTTTGAGATGCTCAGCACCTTGCCAGGGTCACACAGCTATTCAGTGGCAAGGCAGGGATATAAAGCCTGGCAGCTTAACTCCAGAGTCCATATTCTTGTCATGCCCTCCTACCAAATGAATGGAGAAATTTAGCCATGGACTGAATATTTTAGCCCAAAGGAGCAATTCAAGCAGAACTTCAAGAGGCTGGTTAACAGACTTAATCAGCTGTATTATTGGAATCTGCCCTTCTCCCAAAATAATACAACTGTGACAGCTACTGGCCATGTCTAAGCCCAGTAGGGAGTGGCGGGGGTAGGGGAGGCTCCTGCCTAGCGCTTTGAGAAGCCAAGGTACAAAGCATCACTTTGGCCAGTAGTGGGACATGTCTGTAGTCGCTGCTACTCAGGAGGCTGAGGCAGGAGGATTGGTTGAGCCCAGGACTTTGAGATTGCTGTGAGCTATGATGACACCACTGGTAGGCAGAAAGATGTAAATAACGTATAGAATGAAGCAGGGGCAGGAGACAGAAAATCTCCATCTAGACAAGAGTTCTGAGCCATAGTTTGTGATAGCAGAAGGTATTTACCAACAACTTGATTGAGGAGAGTAAGTATTCAGGAGGAAGGCAGGCATATCTGGGCACTGGGAGAGGAGGCAGAGGAAAAGGGTCCATGGCACAGGTAGGATGGGAGTGAACATGGAGTGATTGGGCATGGAGTGCCGGCAGGATCTGAGAGGCAGAGCAGAGAACACTCAGGAAGGGAAAGAGAAGGACAGATAGGTAGCAAAGTGAGCAGTGCATGTGCCAAAAAGTGGATCCTTGGCTCAAATGCCCCCCAGCACCAGAGAGGTGAAAAAAATGTGTAAGAAGGGAGTCCAGGAAACAGTAGGAGGGCTGCATTGAACTGGAGACTCTAGTCTTGGCCTCAAAAAGGGCCCAGTCAATCCCCAGCTCCAGCTGGTTCCTAAGGGTAACCTCCATCAAGGCTAGTGCCTCACGGGTTTTTTTGGGGGGTGGGGGTGGGGGGTTTGTTTTGCTTGAAAAAGAAATCAGCAAGCTATCTTTTTTTTTAATTTCCTGATTTCTAAAAAGTGCCTTGTTTAAGCCCCACTCTGCTTGCTTTACCCCCAGCCCCCATCCTTACATTACTCAGGAATTTTTTTTTCACGCTCTGTCACCCTGGCTAGAGTGCAATAGTATCACCATAGCTCACTGCAGCCTCTGCTAATGGGAATTTGGAAGGATACAGCCAGGGAGATGGCGGGGAAGTCTGGGAGGCCATGAGTGGTGGGCAGAGCTGAGACAGCCTGGGGTTGGAGAAGTCTCTTAGGAAAGAGGCCGTTTGGGTGACAGCCTTGCAGAGGAAAGGACCAATGAGCTAGGAGGAGGTAACTCAACCTCCTGTGAGCAGGAAGTGATAGGGCAGCCTGGGAGACACTTTGCAACCACTCGGGTCAGAAGCTCCTGGGGAGGAGGCAGCCCAGGAATCTTGTTTGCAGATGTTGTCACAGATGATTTTTATCACCAAGAAAAGTTAGATACACTCAGGTTTATAATGTAGGCAACAATGTCATAGAGGGTGTGGTAGAAGGAAAGAATAAACACCTGAAAAATATACTTGTTTAACAAAAGTGCTAGCACTCATAGTTACTAGATGTGGGTGAAGGGGCTACAAAGCCTCTGGGACTGGAGTGACAACCTGGAATACTAAGGTGGATGGAGGCGGTGGGCTGTCAAGACGAAGACTGAAGAGGTGGCACTCAACTATGTGCAGGTACACTCTGTGTTGCACAAACCTAACCTGAAAGTCCATATTTGCTAAAACTGAGTGGGGGACAGAGTGTACTTTACAAAAGGAGTCATCAAGGGACCTTTTTTTTTTTTTTTTGAGACAGTCTCACTATGTTGCCCTTGGTAGAGTGCAGTGGCATCATAGCTCACAGCAACTGCAAACTTCTGGGCTCAAGCGATTCTCTTGCCTCAGCTTCCCAAGTATCTGGGACTACAGGTGCCTGCCACAACGCCCAGCCATTTTTTGTTGCAATTGTCATTGTTGTTTACCTGGCTTGGGCTGGATCAAACCTGCCAGCCTCGGTGTATGTGGCTGACGCTGTAACCACTGTGCTACAGGTACTGAGCCCCCCACCCCTTTTTTTTTGAGACAGAGTCTCAAGCTGTCCCCCTGGGTAGAGTGCCATGGTGTCATAGCTCACAGCAACCTCCCAATTCTTGGGCTCAAATGATCCTCTTGCCTCAGTTTTTCTATTTTAAGTAGAGACAGGGTCTCAATTTTGCTCAGGCTCTGTGAGGCTGGTCTCAAACTCCTAAGCCATGGTATCCAGCTGCCTCAGCCACCCAGAGTACTAGGAATACATGGGTGAGCCATCTCTCCCAACAAGGGACCCTTTAAAGCAGTGTTTCTCCAGATTGGCATCAACTGGGAGCAAAAGAGAGGTGTGCCATCAGCTGATGACACAGGGACAATAATAGAACCTACAACAATGAATTGTCAGAAAAATTACATGAGTCACATGTACAAACCGCTCAGGACAGTGCCAGGCAAGTAATAAGGGCTGTTAAAGTGGTGTTTAGGTGCTATATTATTATTACCAATCAAATGCCCCTCTCTACTACTCACCAATCTGCTGAGGAAAGGCCTGCAGTTGTGGGATGGTTAGAGGAAACAGAGGAGGTAATTGGTACTGGAAAGATGGATCCTACCCCTCCACCCTCCCTATCCCCAACCCATAGACTGAGATATCTTTCCAACCACGTACCTACATACCAACAGTCACATCTCATTACACATATCTATGCCTACATCTGTATCTTTTCAGAGCTTTTACCCCACTCTTCAGATGCTATCTTTGAGAGGAGCAGAGAAATAAAAGGGTAATCTGAGGAAGGGAGAATCTTACCTTGAGTTAGCAAGTTTGGACCTAACTGGGCAGACCAAACCTAATTGTTATCACTTCCTTACTACCCAGCATTTAGGCGCTCATGAAAGTGATCAAATCAATTAACAGGAAAATAAAAAAAAACTACATACATGTTCTTTGCAAACAAAAAACAACAAAATCCCAATGCCCAGGTTTCACCTCAAACCAATTATTTAAGGTATCAGAATTTCTAAAGACAGGGCCCAGAAATCAATATTTTTTAAAGCTTCCCAGGTAATTTCAATCCCAGCCAAAGTTGAGAACGACGTGAAGAATGACTTTCTCCCGTAAACGTCAATATCCAATTTCCAATCTGGAAATAAGCATCAAAAGCCTTCCTTAGAAAGGTTTGTGAGCCTTTGAATCAGTAATTTCACCTCTCAGAATTTACCTCAAGAAATTAATGAGAGATTCAGACTAATCAGTACAGAAGGATGTTTGCCACATTGTAACAGCAAATAAAAAAATTGTGAAGGAACTCCTAACTGCTAGGGGGTAGAGGTACAGAATATAATCAGGTTTCATTGCATCTTTTTTTTTTTTTTTTGAGACAGAGCCTCAAGCTATCCCCCTGGGTAGAGTGCCATGGCATCACAGCTCATAGCAACCTCCAACTCCTGGGCTCAAGCAAGTCTCCTGCCTCCGCCTCCCAAGTAGCTGGGACCACAG
>CAUYQV010132167.1:0-18923 GCA_963574575.1 Galagoides demidoff
TCAAGCGAGTCTCCTGCCTCCGCCTCCCAAGTAGCTGGGACCACAGGCGCCCGCCACAATGCCCGGCCATTTTTTGGTTGCAGCCATCATTGTTGTTTGGCGGGCCCGGGCTGGGAATTCGAACCCGCCACCTTAGGTGTACGTGGCTGGCGCCTTAGCCGATTGAGCCACAGGTGCCGAGCCTAATTTTTCTTATTATAGTAGTAGGAAGTACGTTCTAAGGAGGAAGCTCGCTTCTGTGATACACTTTTGTGCATATACTCTGGTTTCTCTTCAGATCACACAAATCTTTCCCTTTTTACTATTGTGCTCGACCTGCAGGCCTAGCTCTTCCTATCAGTGATGGAAACGAGGCAGGGATTATCCTCTGCTTCTCCATCACATCTCTCGCTACATTCTTCTGCTTTTGAGAAGGAAATTTACCAGCTTTTAATACACAAGCCTGTTGCAAGGACTAATGAGGTGGTGCTCGGAAACCATGTGCTCCTCTGATGAAAAGCTTTGCATAAATAAAAAGTAATTTTGCACTTAATTGCAACTTTGATGCTGTTTGCTTGTCTCAAAATCTGACGTCTTTTCATACGTGGCAAGAAAGAGTAGAATACACAGTAATTTTCAGAGTAGACTGTCTGAAGTTCTTCAACATTTATTAACCCAAGACTTTTTTTTCCTTTACCAAAATTACTGTAGAATTTACTTGCTGTTGGTGTATCTACCTTTATATACTATGTGCTATGAACTTAAAAAAAAATGAACTTCATGACATAGTTCAAAAATCAGGATGATAGCGATACAATAAGTTCCCTCTTTCCTATTTCTCTCCAGCCCTTTTTACCTATTAGTTTTTATGTGTCACTCCAGTATTTCTTTACGCAAATATTTAGCAATATGAATATATGTTCTAAAATTCCCCATTCTTACATGGAAGAGTGTGTAACATGCGTGTTTATTTTTGTACTTCCTTTTAATCACTGTTATATTCAATAGCCATATGTAATTTTAGATGCATGGAATATTTTATTGGAGAATGTGCCCTTGACTTTCTGGCCAACTGCATATGTACCTGATGAACCAGTGATATCCATCGCCTTCAGATTTCTGCATTTGATAACGGTCAGTGTCATACGCCCAGCCGTCGGCAGATAACAAAGGGAAAACATGATTTCGCCCAGGTCTATACTTTCCTAGAAAGGCAATCAATAACACGAGCAATATCAATGCCAAGTAGCGAAAACAAACTATTAGGAAGATGCTGAATGGAAAATCACTTTAATAGAACATCGGAATGTCATTTTAAGTTGTTTTATGGAAGATACAGATAACATTGCCAGGAAGCTGTTCTGAACGCAGTAAGAAAAAGGAGGAGCACGGCTGCTTGTTTGATATCTCAAGCATCTCAAACTTAACACAGTCAGAATGAAACCCTGGATTCCACCCCTTCCCCATTGTTTTCCTCATTTCCCTAAACCAATTCCTCTACCAGTGTTTCCACAATCAGCAAAGGGCATCCCAGTTCACCAAGAGACTGAAGCCAAAAACCTAGGAGTCACTTTTATCTTTTTCCTCTCACCTATGTCCAACTCATGGGCAAGTCTCAACAAGACTGTCTATAAAATGTATCTAGAATCAGTGACTTTCGTTTCAGTTCTACTGAAAGCCACCGTCACCTCTTGCCAGGATTACTTCACGAGCCTCGAAAACTGAGCTCTTCTGGAAGTTAGTCTTCACACAGCAGTCGAAGTGATCTTTATGAAATGCAAATCAAATTATACCCATCTCCTGCTGAAGATTAAGGTTTCACAACTATGTTGGGATAAAAGTCAAACTCTGGGATATTAGTGGAGTAACTATAAGTCCTGGTGTTCCAGAACTTATTGTTAAAATAATTGTATAGTTAAAATTCCTGGTTTATATCTGTTGTCTGGCGTCATTATGAAGAATACCTGTTTCTACATTTAAATATGTTTTTATTTAAATGTGGGCAATGTATTAGAAGGTCCTCTACATAAGGCCCAAGGTCATCTGGACCCTGCCCTTCCCTCTCATTTTATCTTTAGCCTCTGCTCTGAGGCTCTGAGGCTGACACAACCCCACCCCTGCCTTTTTTCTTATTCACATGAAGTTTGTTCTACTTTGGGGGCTTTGTGCAATCTTTTCCCTTGACTGGTACCTTTTTCTGTTATATCGTCTGGCTGACTTCTCACCACCCAGGCATCTCTTCAGTGAGGCCCCCCCCCCCAATCGTGTCCCTCACTTGAAGGAAGCACCCCCTTCCTAATCCGACACCCAACTCACCCCTAGATCCTTCACAGTATTTTCGGAGCACATATTATTGTCTGATGTTACCTTTTAAATTCATTTCTCTTGTTTCCCTGACTCCCAGACATAACCCCCAGGACAGCAGGGTTCTTGGCTGTCTTTATTTCTACATCCCAATGAAGTGCTTGGTGGACAGCTGGTTGTCAGTACACAGGATTGGAAAAAATGAATAAACTATTTAACTAATCTGGATAAAACCCGACCTGTTTCGTTTCATTTATAAAGCGGAACTATCCGTTGTACCTGAGATAGATTTATATACTGTGTTTGACTGTGCAGATGGCAGGAAAATGAAAATGAACGTGGAAAATGGACAATTTCGAATGCCTCTCCAAGAGTTGTTGCCCTTAATTATTAAACTCTACTACTCCTAGACCACAAATAAAGAAATGAGAATTGCATATATTAGAGTTGGAGCTGTGAGAGCCAGTCCAACATATGTTAACAGTTCATCAGGAAGAAGCTTAAAGAACCTATTTCTGTGAACTAGCCCCTCATTTCTCCCAGGATTAAACACACCACAAATTCCATTCTGAAACACACTAATTAATCTGGCTGAACATTCACACAGCAGTAGGAAGAAGTCAGTTTTTCTTCAACACCTAATACTTATCGAACATTATTTGTTAGATGCAGTGGTAGGTGGAGTGGATACCAAGATGAACAGGGAATGGTTTTGCCTTTGAAGATCTCATTTGAGAAGGGAGAGACCAGGCGATCAGGGGCTAAGAAAATAAGTCTGAATCCCATTTTTGTCATGATTCTCCCTTGTTTCTTTTTCCAAATGTTTCTTTAAGTTCGCTATCTGGGCTGAAATTTTCTGTCTGACAGCCGTCTTCCTTTCTCTCATTGGGTGTTTCTCTTTTCAGTTACTGTTAACACGTGGTAGCATATTTTGCTGCCAGCCAGCCAAGTTAAGGGATCTCTCTATGAATGCAGACCATGATACACAAGTTCTACCACAAAACTCAGTGGGTGTGGGGATGGAGAAGCCAGGAAAAAAACAGGAGACGTGATTTCAGGAACAAAATGCTCAAAATTCAACAGGAAATGCACCACAGGAAAACAGGAAAAAGTGCACAGAGAAAATCATCTGAAGGACTTAACAAAACCAAATTTTCACATTTGACTGATAGGGTTTTACTTCTACACATTAATAATCTGTGGAAGTAATTTTTCTGCTTCTCTAGATAGATGCCTGCCGGCTGGAACAAGGCAGGGTCACCACATTGACCCCATCTCTCAAAGACCTTTTCTACGGACTCAGTTGCAGCACACCTTTGGCCATGCGTTATTGACCAGTATTTGATAAATAGAGAGAAGTTAAACTGAAGGGGTGAGCAAAGCACTAGCCCCGGTAGGCAGCATGGAGAGTCATGGAAGGTCTCCTTCTGGGAGCTCTGTGCTCCAAGCTGGTTTGCTTCATGCCTACAGTGATGGTGAGACCTCTATTTAAATAGTCAAACTCCATGCAGTGAGGAGTTGTAAGGAAACTAAAATGAACTGAGTGGTAAAAATTACCATAGGGTATGCACATGTGGTAACTACACACAAGTTAAAGTCTTCATTCGCCTCAGTTTCTCTTTCAGGAAACATGAATGTGAAAGAACAAAGGGCCTGTCCACTGCAAGGGGCAGAGTGCTCTTTGAAGAATCCCCCTGGGCTGTCCAGTGACCGCAGGGATGTTCAGCAGTGAGGGATGAAGCACTTTTTCTAGGATGGGTTTGCAAACTTAATTGTCAGGCTGCGTATGACTGTGGCTCTGATAGCCATTCCAGAAAAAAGAGTTCCAAAATTGCTCTACAGAGTGGACTGGGGAGAGGGAGGGGAGGGGAGGAGGGAGGGTGATTGGTGGGATCACGCCTATGGTTCATCCTATAAGGGTACCTGTGAATCTCTCTAAATGTAGACTATAAATGTCTTAACACAATAACTAAGAAAAAGACCTGAAGGCTATGCTAACCAGTTGGATGAAAGTATTTCAAATTGTATACAGAAGCAGTACACTGGACCCCATGATAGTATTAATGTACACTGCTACGATTTAATAAAAAAAATTAAAAAATAAATAAAATATTAAAAAAAAATAAAGGGTAGACTAGATGCTGGTGTTGATGTACAGTTTCCAAAGGGAGGACGCTGAAGGAGACTGTGGTGATATTTAAACAATGAGGTAGGTGGCAAGTTTTCTAGGATGAGTTCCAACCTTGTATAATTATACACTAAAGTTCTTTTACATAAGAAGTCTACATCCTTCTTATTCAACACTCCTTTACTTTAGACAGAATTTTAGCAAAAAATAATTGAGTTGGTGTATCAGTCTGTGGCAGGTCAAAAGTCACATCAAATGTGGAGATGAGGAAATTGATAGCAGACAGTCTAATGAAAACTGCAAGGAAGACTAGCTACAAAGACACACAATAGATAAAAAGGAGACAAATTCTCTGCAAAGAATAGAAATCTTATGTCAACTGTATGCAGTATTAAGGGGAGCTCACTTTAATAATGTCTCAGCAACTGCACACTATACTACTGACTTGAATAGTAATTCATAATGACAAGGATGGCCTGGAGCCACCAAGATAAGGAAATATATCTTATACGTTCTATTTGAGAAAGTAGATAAGTGTATACTATTTTTCAAGTTTTATTCAAAATGTTTAAAGTGGGAATTTTGGCTTAACTGGAGGAAGGCTTTGAATTTATAAAAATGTTATTTGTGTGTAATCCCATTTTCTGAAATTTTATATAAACATGAGTTTTCCATATTAACCTTTGAACATTTTTGTACTTGGGGCGGGGGGGGGGGGAAATAACCACTTAAAAGCCTATCATAAAGTCTGAGATATAGTGTTTCTTAAGATTCCTTTCAGCTGAGGGAAGACCTTTATTCCATTCTCATACACACTAATTTATTGGACTGAACACTCACAGTGGCAATCTTCTGAGTCCCTGCTTGGAAATGGACTTCCGAGAAAAAGGCTAACGGTAAATCTGGGGCTGTGGGTACACGTTTTATTTCCTCATCCTGGCTCCACCGAAACAGAGCTGGGTAAAGACAAGTTTCTGATGATCCGCCACAGTCAACCTCACAATCACAGTTGTAAAGTTTTTTCCACACACTCTTTCTCCAAAGTAATAACAAAATTCACTGGAAGAATAAATTTGCATGCAAATATTTGCCTTGCATATCCTGTTTTTGGACAAATTTAAATAAGAGTAAAATCAAGTGGTAACAAGTAAGTGTAAGAGAAGGAGAGGAGATAGATTAATAAAGGCTCTGTATCTGGAGGGTTTAAGAACCAAGGGGCACATTCCTGGTGAATCATTCCATTGGGGTTGAGAACATTAAGGTGGTGAGATCTCACAGGGAAGAAGAGGAGTAATGTATGTGAGTACTCTGGCAAATACTCAGAAATAAGAATGAGTAGTTTGTATTCAGAAATACGGAGCTTGATGACATGTTAGAGGAGTTTTACACTTGATGTGACTACTTGATGTCTTCACTGGACAAAAGGAATCCAACGATATTGGTGACATGAAAGAGTGGAAGCTTGCTAGAGTGGAAAGGGTATAGGTTCTTGAGTCTAAAAACAGGGTTAAAATCCTAAATCTTCCATGTACTAGTTCCTAAGAACATGGCAAAGATGCCTGACCTCCCTGAGTTTGAATTTAATAGCAAGTAAAATGGGCATAATCACATCTACCTTGTGAAGTACATGTCACGCGTGTTGGCTGCCTGGTGTGAACTGTCAAAAATCAGTAATGACATCAATGAAAGTAATATTTGAAAAATATTTCTGTTTTTTTAAGATAAATTTCATTTAATATTTCTTTATCTTTAGTAGGCTAGATTAGGATAACAAAGACAGAAGAGTGAGGCTATTGAAATAAAATACTTGTAGGAAGGTATTGGCTGAAGAAAGGGTTGCATTCAGTGATAGACTGGGATGTAAGAATCATTAAGACTTATGAAAAAAAATTTAAACAAACAATTGGTTGCTATGGTGACAGCAGCCCTACCTCCACTTAGCATCCTAAACATAGCCTGCCTTCCACGTTTCCTTGGTGGTAAGAAAACAGATGGTGTCTTCACATTGTTAAAAGCAAGCTGCATTAGTAGATCAAATGAGCATCCGAATTAAGTTACCAGTCCTTCACCAACCTGCCCACAAGATGAAGCTGCAGTGAAATGCAGACCCAGAGTGTGTGTACTGGGTGCACAGTACTGTACAATTGTTATTTCTCCTGCCCCACACCTCTCATTCACCTGAGAAAATCATGAAATTTAACCGTGAGTACTCTGCTTAAGCTCACTTGACCTTAGTTCCTGTGATAGGAGAGTGTTCAAAGAGCTGAGCTAATTTATCTTCCAGCTCTAAAGTTTTGTAATTTTAAGCACTGGTGAAAAAAATGAGGGCTTAGCAAATAGCATGTTGAAGAATGTCTGGTCAGGCCCTTTCCGGCTTTGTTTCCTAGTGAGCCTCATTGAGAGGACAGAAGAGCATCAGTTGGTGCTAAGTGCTCCATTTTAAGGTCAAGAAGGAGGGATCACACACACACACACACACAAACTATCATATAAATTTCCAGACAATGTGCTAGACGAGGAAGGATCCATAGCACTTCTTCCCTCAACAGGGAGAGTCAGGGCTGATCTAATTGGGAATCCATGAGGAAGAAACCATATAGTGTAACAGGTGTCAATTATATTATCTTCTGGCCCTGCTGAAATTCTCAAGGGACACTCTGGTAGGAGCTGGACACACAGGGCTTACAATATGTGTGTAAAGTCAGAACTCTGAGACATGTGGCCCCTAAAAATCTGGTCCTTCCATTTTTTTCTACCTTTTATCTCTCAAGTTTGACGTTATGGTCAATCCAAAACTCAGCACTCTACCTATATCGACTGCTTTGCCAATCTCTAAACATTCATTCAGTCATTAGTATGTTCATATTTATTAAGTGCCCCCAGAATGCCAGTGCCAGGTACTCTTCTGGTCACTGGGGATATACTGATGACAGCAGAAAAGTTTTCTCCCCGGAGGGTTTATATGAGATTTTGGAAGTTACCCTGATGAACATCACACAATTAGTGAGGGATCAAGCTGGAATGATAACACAGGTCTGCATAATTTCCAAGTATATGCTTTTATTGATCCAGTATTATAAGTGCTTTTTAGAGGGATTCTTGGGTTTTGATTATAGGAATAGTAGTGAAACATACCTGATTCTTCCTACGAGAATCTAAGAGGGCCTCAGAGGTGGGTGGCAATTAATCTGAACCTTGAAGAATGAGGAAAGGCAAAGGTAGTTTAACACAGAGGTGAGGCTTGGGGCATCCAATACTGACCACAAGATCAAACAGAAAGCATGGGCTCTAGCAATGCCAGAGTACGATTTGAATGGCGACACAGTGGTCTTATTCTAAATGGCCCTCCTTGGGAACACTTAATCAGATCACCTCTGATTCTCCCTGCAGGATGAGATCCATTTTCATGGTTCGTAACAATTACCTGGTGGGGTGGCTGTTAGATTTAGAAGGGATAATGTACAAAGATAATTTATGTCACAGGCCAGTATGCAGCCTGACACATAATAGATGCTCTAAATAAATACTTTTTTTTTCTTTTTTGATGACTGGCATGAGGTTGATTGATACTCAATAAAAAGCTTACTGAGTCAATAAGTAAATTAATACATCACAGAAGCATTAGGCCATGTGATGACTTGAGTTGTAGCACAGACATCTCCTGTTTGAAGGAGTGGAGACTGCCCACCCAGCACCCAGAGAACAGGTTTTTCTGTGTGTTGTGTTCTTTGTGAGTGACCCTCCCCTCATCAAAATTGTGCAAGGGCTTGTCTATACATGATAACCTTGAGAAAGTTATAAACTAATAGTCATAACAGTTTTGAGCCATTTAAAGATAGATGTAAAGTTTTGGGAGGCAAAGTTGGAGGACACTTATCTATTAGCTTTATTGAACCTTCTTTCTTTTTTTTTTTGCAGTTTTTTTTTTGGCCAGGGCTGGGTTTGGACCTGCCATCTCCAGTATATGGGGCCGGTGCCCTACTCCTTTGAGCCAGAGGTGCTGCCCTGAACCTTATTCCTTGATAGATTGCTAGAGTCATGTGATCTGGGATTACACTAGCTATAATTCTATTGCACATTAAAATTTTAGAATCAAATGTGTCCTTAAAGTCTATAGATTGATTTTTATCTTAGCACATCCAACTGTTTGCCCCAACCAGCTAGAAGACGCAGTCTAGTGACTCCATGGCAAATGGGAAGGAGGAAGAAGCCGTTTGATAGAGTACAATTAGGAAACGTAATTAACATTACAATCATCCTTCAGTTAACTAACCCACTTCCCCTCTTTTCTTTCAAAGAACTACAATTTTCACGCATCACTTCCTCCTTGCCCTTCCTCCTTCTCCTAGAGATTGATTAAATAGAATTTCGTTGCATTGCTGAGGGACAGGAAAAGGAGGACTTTGTCAGAAAACCTAGTGAGATTCCTGGATTTTTACATCATATTTTCAGTGTTGATTCTTTCCTACTATCTCCACTAGAAGACAAAGAAAGTGCTCACCAGCTGCCCTTAGCAGGACCTCCTGCAATTTCTGCACTCTGGAAGGAATGCTTTCTGTATTGAGCATGTAATGTTAGGCACTGGGCTTGGCCATGGCACAAAGTCCAGGTGAAACTTGGCTGAAGCCAGAGCAGAGAACATGGCGTTAGAGACTAGATAATTCCAAACACACTGTGCTAAGGGGTTAATGGTAACAACCCAGAGCTGCTATTGCCAGGGTTATGGGTTAAGAGTGTCCTGTTTCTGCTCAATGGGAGATCCATTTTCAGTTCCTATCCAAGAGTGAAAGTAACTGTCTGCCAAAGTAGTTTCACGCTTATACTCTCCAACACAGCTGTAGACTTAACTACCAAGACCCATGATGCATTCAGGTTATAGAGACAAGGTCTTAAAACCATCTTTCCTTGATTTTACAGCTCAAGTCTCATAACTATCTGTGTGATAGGAATATTGAAGCAAAGGGGGAACTGCCCAACATAGACATGGGGATGAGAGCAACTTGGAACACAGAAAGAGGATATAAATTTGATAACTCTTCATCATACTGGTTAACGGATATCATGAAACTTCTTGGTAAAAGAAAGCTAGAGACTAATTTTTAAGACCTAATTATCATTTACAGATGGGTACATAGAAACTTGTGTAATAAACGACATACAGCACTCTGTTGGGTGTTCGATGCTTTCAAATACCTTTACAAAACTCTTAACTAATTAAAGGAATGCCTCTAAGTATCGCTGTACATAGACATTAAGACTCGATGAACTTGCCTTCATGATTTTAGAGTTTATCTTAAATTGCTTTTATGGTTCTACTCCTATCCCTCTCAGTTTCTCCTCCACTAGCCAGAGAGTTTATTGATTTTAAATGTCAGCATGGCTCACTTTTAGATAAAAACCATCAAAGGCCTCACTTATTACCCAGAGTAAAATCCAAAGCTCTTTCTGTGTCCTGAAGGCTCTAGATGACCTGACACCCAGCTATCTCCCAGGATTCTCATTGAGAGTCCTTATCTGAGCACCCTACCCAGGGAAGCCCTGCTCCACTGCTAGTTCCTACCTCTTACCATGCCTTGTGTTTTATATTGTAGCACGTGCCTTCACTTTGCATATTGGATATTTCCTTCAGTATTATCTGATTCCCTTTTTTAGAAAGTAGGCCTTATAGAACGGGGATATTTTATGTCCTAACATACCCAGTAGAGTGTCTGGTAAACAGGAGATGTACACAAAAGTTTGCTGAGTCAATGGATCTAAAATCTTCGCTCCTCTCTATATGAGTAGATTATAAATGAGAACATTGGCCATCTAATTAGTATGATAACAGACCGGGCATAATTTTCTACAAGCAGACATCTAAGCTCTCCTGTAGGCTGATATTTGATAGGTGCAAGTCTTCCTTTACTTACTATAGGATGTAAGGTTATGAGCAGAGTATTTAGAAATCTAAAAGCACCCCAAAATGTGAATCAAATGGGTATTCAGTTAGTCAGGTCTCTGGTTTAGTGAATTAAATTTATAGGATTTAACTCAACATAAGCCACAGCATAGCCTTTTTTCCCCCTCTTTCTGCTCTCCCCTTCCCCCACCCCACCTTCCTTTCTTCTCTCTGCTCTCCCCTTCCCCCACCCCCATATTGTAATATTTTATTCTATTTCAAGATTTAGGAGAAGAATTAAGAAGACATTAGTATCTCTAATTCATTTAAAAAATAAGTATATTTAGGAAATCAAAATGTTAGGACGAGGAAGGAACTGGGCTATTAGTTAATCAAGCAGATGATAAGAAGCTGTTCCCTTTGTCCAAGATGGAGATAACTGACAATTAGAATCCTCAAATTTCGTAAGCATTTCACATTTATTATGTCATTTTACTTTCAAAATATTCCCATGAGGTTGATATTACTATGTCTTTGTGTGTGTGGATGAGGAAACAAGGTCAAAAATGGTAAGCAACTTCTTTAAAGTGACAGAGCTCCCGGTAGCCAAACTGGGATTCCACTGAGAGGACACTCTGATTCCTGCTTCTCCCTTTGGCTTTAAAATTTTAATAGTCCATAAAACGAACTTCAGATGGTTTACGCAGTCTTAGATTTCATAGCTAGCAGGTGAAATACTGTATGACTTTAAAAAGAATTTCTAGAAATGATAAAATCAGATACCTGATTTATAGGAAACAGCTTCATACAGCCTGTTACAGAGAAGAAAAAGAATTTTGTAGAACGTGTACATTTAAAGAGTAACTGGATATTCTTTACACATATAAGAGCATGTTAATCACTTATAATTAACTGGGTTAAATGCAAAGGAGAAATGCAACAACTTGAATTGAGCAGTGTCTTTAGAACTACACTGAATGCTGAACCTTGCAACAGATTCAGGTGTGTTGCTAGAACATCTCAAGACTAAAGCGCTTCTTTTTATTTCCTATAGCCTTCAAGCATTAAAATACACCAAGATCACATGACGGAGCTGGAAAATGTTCTTCTTAGCAAAGTATCACGGGAATGGAAGAAAAAGTATCCACTGTACATACCCCTATTATGAAATTAATTTAAACCTTTTTATATGAAAGCTATAACCTAATAACAACCTAAGGATATGGGGAGGGTGGAGGGAAGAGGGGGGAGTGGGTGGAGGGAGGGGGATTCGAGGGTTCACTTCTGTGGTTCATCTTACAAGGGTACAAGTGAATCTTTCTCTGAGTAGAATATGAACGTTTTAACACAATAACTAAGAAAGTTACATGAAGGCTATGTTAACCAGTTTGTTGGAAGTGTCTCGGATTGTGTGTGAAAACACCACACTGTACCCCAGAAGTGCATTAATGTACACAGTTACCATTCAATAAAAAAAAAAAAGAAAAGAAAAAATACACCAAGACACAAATTGAAATATACCCAGACACCCTGAAATGAACTTTACTTGTGTCTAAGAAAGAAAAATTGCCTCGAAGTTGCCTGAAATAAATTCCTCCAGTTGTAAAGACAGGCCTTGCTTAGTTCTCTACGCATCTCAGTCACAGTTTTACAAGAGAGATTTGACATAATTATAAGTTTTAAAGGTCATTAAATATATTTTTGTTGCAAGTGTTATATTACAGGTTTCTTTAATTCAAACTGTATTAGTAGTTATAGAATTTCAATTCTATAAATTCATAAGTTGAATTTCCACATTTTATAAGAAAATTCAATTCTTTTCTTTTTAGTATATTTTAAGCGTGGTAGAACTGTAACCTAATCCAGGGCAAACAAGTAAGCTAAGAGTTAAAGATTTAAAATATAGTGCTGGCTGTTCTACTAAACAGCTTTGTGAATTGAAAAAAATTCTTTTAATAACACTGAGTTTCAGTTTTCTAAACTATAAAATAGAAGGATTAAACTTGAACCCTCTACCAGTTCTAAAATAATGATCATGTGATCTAGACTTAAGACTTTTCAAAATCTGGCCCAGAATATACCCATTAACTTCTAAGGTAATGTGAAAAGACTTCTGACCTATTATACGTCTTGTGTACTTTACTGGGATCTCAGATCATTATTTAAAATATTGATTTTATTTATGTACAATTCTTCTAACATTAGTGTTTTATTATTCCACCTAAAAGCCACAAATTGGTGCAGTAAGGAATGCAAGAAGCCCATAAATTTATAATAGAGATGATGTAATGAAATGTAACAGATCAGGGGACAGAAATAAAATTCTGCTTTTTAAATTTGTGTAAGTAATGGTCACAAAGATCACTTTTTTAAAAAAGGTGAATTTTCATTTCGTATCGTCTACTTGAAAAGCAGGGACGTCTACAGCATTTTGTAAATAGTATGTCTATCTTGAAGTTTTAAATAACTAAGAAACTAGGAACATAAGAATGTTTTGGAATCTATAAAATGAACATAAATAGAGAGTTATTTTTCCAGACTATTCTAAATAAATGATGTATTGTCCCCATCCAAAATCTTGATTTTAAGAGGCAAAAATTTTGATGTTTTCTATTGCAATGTAATGTGGAATTCCATGTTTAAGGACATCCCTTGAAGTTCTACGTGTAGCAAAGCGTAGACAGTCTTCACCCTGGGCAGGGCTCTCTCTCACTTTCTGTAGTTGAAGGACTTCTCTTAGCATCCAGGCTTGAAAGGACTAATTTGATTTCTCCTAAGGTAATGAACACACAGAACCCCTCGGGTACACAGCATGGTCCGCAAAGGTTAGAGGAAATTAACCTGTTTGTAATTAGGAATCATTTTCCTTCCTTAGGGCTCCAGCAGGAAGCAGATGGCACACACAAATGAGAGTAATTCCAGAGGGCTTCACGAAGGGACTATTCACAGACGTGAGCCAGCCAGAAGTGGGAAGCCACAAGAGAGTGCCGTAACCTGGAGCTGGTAACGGCAGAGGCTTAATGACCACTAGGACTTACAGAAGAAAAGGGAACAGTTACCTGGATTCAGAAGAAAAGTAGTCAGATGAAAAGGCTGCCCTGAGGGGTTCTGTACCCTCAGGTCAAGGGTATAGCCAGCCTGAGGTGTTCTCACAGGGGAAGAGAGCCCTGGACAGAAAATGAATGTCCCAGACTCATTCTCCGACCCTGACATATCTTTCTGGAAGGCAGAGACTCTTGCCTGAGAACCAAGCAAACCGGCTTTTTCAGGCACCAAACTGGGTGGAGAATCATGGAGAGAGAACATAAGGCACAGACTGCAGATATCCAGCATCTCCAGCTCCTGAGGTTTCATAAGATGCAAGAGAGAGAGACAACAGAGGAGGCAGTGCCCAGCGGAAAGGGCAGAAAGCCAAGAAAGAGAGTCTAAGTGTTTGTGGATAAAAAGGAGGACTGAGGCTTCAGCAGGCTGACAGAGAGAGAACGTGCATTTCAGCGAGAAGGCTGGCGGGCATGCAAAGTCTGTTGCTTTGAGTGAGATGAAACCAGCGCTGAGAAATCATATAGAAGAGTGCTGAAAATGAGCAAAGAGAGAAATGTGCCAGATCCCCCAGAATAGGCATAGTGGGAAACCAGAAGGGCACGGGAAGAGAGGCAGCCGAGTAGGTCAGGTGCTCAGAAGGCGGTACCTGAAATGGGAGATGACTCAAGTGCCCACATCCTTGGGGGTATGGAGAAGGTAACTGGGACATCATCTCCAGGTCAGAGATACCCAGGGCGGATGGCATGGTAAGAGCACACATCAGAAAAAGAAGCAGTCATGTCTATTCCCTGAATCCGAGCACGCAGTGACAAAAAAGGATTAAATGATCTCTGAGTCAGAATTTTCCAAACTGAATAGAAAAATAAACTACTTAAAATTATCCCTTACCATAATGATAGGATAGAATCACTTTTAGTGCTCAGGTCTTGATTTCTATTTAATATATTTAGTTGAACATGTTTACTATGTTATTTACAACAACATTTAAAAGGCTAACACAAAATATAATCCGATGATACCACTGTTGGCAGCTAGTGTCTACTGAGCTTTTACACTGGAGTCAAGGTTGTTTTAAAAAATTCCTAGGCAATTTTTCTCTTAGACATAATTAGTAAAAAATGCATAGTTGAGGTGTAATTTAATCATCTCCTTGTGTCTTGGTATATTTTAATGCTTCAAGGTTGTGGGAAATAAAGGAAAGCTTTTTAGCCTCATGAGGTTCTGACGACATACTTGGGTCCTTTGCAAGTTTTAGGAATTTCGTATGGGCCTAAAGATGTTTAGTTAAAGTTGTTTTATTTCTCCCGAGTATTTAACCAGTTCCCGAGTATTTAACCAGTTTAATCATTAGTTACTAACCTGCAAAGTGAAAAGATGATGCCTCATTCTGTGCTAATGACTTATCTGTAGTCCTCATAGCAACCTATGGTTTCCCCTCTCATAAACCCTCTTTTACAGGTAATAAAATGAAGACTTAGAGAGATTTGGTAATTTTCCCAGAGCCATATACAGGTAAGTGGCACTGTTGAAGAGCCTAAGTGCTTTACTGATTAGGCTATCCTGCCTTTAACTATAGCTATGGAGGGAGAAATAGTCCCAAGGATGGCGGGAAAGCTTGATGGCAATTATGATCTTTATAAGTAGAATAGTGTAGGAGTTTAAGTTGGAAATTATAGAGATGCAATGAATTTAGGCAGAAAACCACCATCATTTTGCTTTTTAAACAATCCCAAATATTATGACTAAGGTATGGTTCGTAGCTATTCTTTTTTTTTTTTTTTTTTTTTGGGCAGTTTTCTGGCCAGGGCTGGGTTTGAACCCATCACCTCCAGCATATGGGGCCAGCACCCTACTCGTTTGAGCCACAGGTGCCGCTCGGTAGCTATTCTTTAAGGGGCCACTTGGGCTACCTATTTTCGAACAAACCAAAAGATCATATTGTGCTTCCTCAATGAGTCTACCTTTATCTAAAACTCAAGGCAACAATGTTGAATTAAAGGTTCATGGAATTTACTTGCATCATTTGAGTTAATCAATAATGAATTACTGGTGGCCCATTACTGAAGAAATGAAAAAAAAAAAAAAAAACTAGGATGTTCAGAGAAGAGCAGATATGGGCTCATCCCTCCAGTTTGGAGACCTATGGCTACAAGACACTCTGCTACACCCGGGACACCCAGTGACACAGGGAGTCCCGACCAGAAAGGTCCACTCCCTACTCCCCCACCTTCCACCACACTTTTTTCCTTATAATGAGACTGGAATCTTGCCATTCTTTAAAGTGTTATTAGCTGACATATCATTCCACAGTTAAATTTTATTTATTTACTTTTTTGGCTGTGGCTAGGTTTGAACCCACCACCTCCGACATGTGGGGCCGGCACCCTACTCCTTTGAGCCACCAGCGCCACCCCCACAGTTAAATTTTAGAAAAGCATTCATTCATAGCTAAGGGGAAAAGTATATAATATTATGTATTATTGTGATCCTACAATCAATCCAGGACAATTGGATATAGAATTAAAAATATATCTCTAGAAATTAGAAAGCAAATTAAACATTTTTTAAAACACCATGAGTTTTTTAGTAACATGTAACAAAATAAGTGGCTTCAAAACTTAAGCTCAGCGGGGACGTTCAGTCCTCTGACTGGCTGGTACAATAAACAGAAGAGTTTCTTTGTGTTTTTTCACGTCAAGGCCTGCTCTTTCAACAATACCTGACAGTTGCTTGGTTGGGTGATAATAGATTCAAACATTGTGTAGCTGGAAACCAGGTCAGTGTGGTCTACACGCCTAGCCTCCTGACTTGTGAGAATTTGTTTAAGTTAGCGAGTGTAGTTGGTGCTGAAAAAACGTTCACTGAACAGATAAGTGAATAAATAAATATACAAAATGAAGATGGTTCTGTTCAAGAAAAGGGAATTTTTTTCTCATCTACCCATTCTTTCCATGGCTTCTTTATGCGTGGGGAAACCACACAAAAGTATTTAAAGTTTATCAGTCTTTGCAGTGATTGCCTTTTTGAAGGAAGTTAACTAAATATCTGAAAGCTATGATGAGCAGTGGTTTTAAAGTGAAATATACACAAAGCGGTGCGCTGCAGATCAGTTACATGTCTTTACACAGACTTCTTTGTATATTTAACTGGATGTGAATATGTTTCTTCTTTACATTTTTAAAAGAGCAGCAAAGGGCCCACACTAGGTTTCCATTGGATTTTTCCTTGCATTGGAGATGTTTCTGCGTTAGTGCCAGAGACGGCTGGCTTGCCAGATTTGTGACGCATTGTAGGCCGATCCCTAACGTGAAAACTAATATTTTGCACAGAATAAAGACTCACCTTTATTGTTTCCTTTGTCATTCAATCTCTAATTTCAAAGAGGAAAATTGCTAATTATTGATAAAATATGAATCCTTCTTTTTTTTTTTTTTTGGCCGTTTTTGGCTAGGTTTGAAACCTCTGGGTATATGGGGCCAGTGCCCTACTCCTCTAAGCCACAGGCACCACCCTATGAATCCTTCTTATATTATATAAATCCTTCTTATATTCATGAAATCATGAATGCAAAACCTGTGAATCTTATGTCAACTTGATACGATTTTTGTTGATACTTTTAAATATCCCTGGTTTAGTTAACATGTGAATGGTTGCCACATCTTGAATATTTAAAAAAAATGTGTCTACAGGAAGTAGCTAACGTTAACAAAATATAAGCAAGCATTTATGTATTGATTTGTAACCATTAGGGTATATCATCACATTTTTTGTCTGCTAGTGGTAGATTTGTACTTTCATAATTCTACCCTTGACCTTATATAAAAATTTGCTAAGTTATTTATTCAGCAGGTATTAAGCACTCATATATGCTGTGAATGATGCAAGATGATTTCTGCCTTTCAAGAAATCAGAGGCAAGTGGCAGATAGAAGGTGAATATTTACAGAATGTTTAAATAAGGGCAACAACCAATGCTCCCATTAGCATACAGCTGTGCTCCCCCACCCGGGGACCAGTACTGGTCTGTGGCCTGTGAGGAACTGGGCCCCACCACAGGAGGTGAGCATAGCTTCCGCCATCACTCTCATCACTGCCTGAGCTCTGCCTCCTGTCGGATAAGCAGTGGCATGAGATTCTCAGCACAGTGCAGATCCTGCTGTAAACTGCTGCCCATGAGGGATCTCGATGCATGCGCCTTATGAGAATGGAATGCCTGGTGATCGGAGGCGATATTATGGTTGCTGGCACACACTAGCTCTCTTCCTTTCTCATCGCCACCAGCCTCAGTCAGGCTTTCTTTCATCTCATCTGTGATGGACTCCAGCGTGGTCTCCCCATCTCACTGTCCCCCTACTCCTATCTGCTATATCCATCAAGTTGCTCTATGAGATGACCGCTCCAGGAATTTGACTATTGTGTTAAAACACAAAATAAATGTAAACCTCCATTGCATTAAGGGTTTTCTTGATTGTAGTTTAAGCATAATATTCTGGTTTGAGGTTTTTTTTAAGTCTCTTCTTCATTCCATATTGATAAAACATGCTACAATCTTGATTTACTTTCCTTTTTTCATGCTGTGTTCAAGGAACACCCAACTTGTCTTTTCAGAATTCTATCATCACTCAAAGGGGATCTCAAATGCTATTTCCGTATGGGACATAATCTGTACCAAAAAAAATCTGTGTGTGTCTGTGGGTGTGATATTTGTGGAGGTTATCAGGAAAAGATTATACGGTAGAACCTTCATAAGTCGACCCAAGGGGCTGTAACAAACTGGTCAACATACTGTAACAAACTGGTGGCGATGATGAGGTCAACATGAGGAACTAGGTCTATTATGCTGATATGTGCATGTCCAGTCTGTGAAAACTAGGTCAACCTAAGGAGGTAAGCAACGTAGGGAGGTGGTCAGCTATGGACCTTCTACTGTATAGCAATTTATACATTGGCAGACACTTTATTTCTTTGTTACTTGTCTCCTCTGTTAGACTACAGTTCTTGACTAAATTGTGTATTGTACTGGTCTCTACAGTTTAGAACCAAATATAAACTTTGTACATAGCAAGTTCTCAGCAAATAGTTACGTAATCAAACTGAAGTTATTTGAATCAAATACTGTAAAAAAAATACCAGTTTTATGCAGTGAACTGTCCTGGGGAGGTTTTTTGGATGAGGTCTTAGATAAGCCTTGGCAGACATGGAAAAAAAAAAAAAAACGTAACAGAGACTGGATGATAAAATTTTTTAAGAATCAGACCCTTAGAACAATTTGAAACAACAATCACAAAAAGCAGCTACTCTGATTTTCTTAAAGTCCTATTTTCAATAGTTTTAAGATAAACTATTTTTAAGTTTGAAGGAGAAGGAACATTATGGCATTTTCATTCCTAGGGTAATAAAGCAGGAATTACTAATACTAAAAAGAGTCATTAAAAATTAAAGTTAGAGGCTCGCGCCTGTGGCTCAATTGGCTAAGGCGCCAGCCACGTACACCTAAGGTGGCGGGTTCAAATCCCCAGCCCGGGCCCGCCAAACAACAATGATGGCTGCAACCAAAAAATGGCCGGGCGTTGTGGTGGGCGCCTGTGGTCCC
>CAUYQV010132169.1:0-19487 GCA_963574575.1 Galagoides demidoff
ACATCTCATAGCAACCTCCAACTCCTGGGCTCAAGCGAGTCTCCTGCCTCCGCCTCCCAAGTAGCTGGGACCACAGGCGCCCGCCACAACGCCTGGCCATTTTTTGGTTGCAGCCATCATTGTTGTTTGGCGGGCCCAGGCTGGGAATTCGAACCTGACACCTTAGGTGTACGTGGCTGGCGCCTTAGCCAATTGAGCCACAGGTGCCGAGCCTTCACCTCTTCACAGTCCAAGAATCAATCCTAACATGAAGGACCCCTCTTAGAATATAATGTTAAAAATAGAAGGATAACAATACTTACCGGCAGTGGTGTTTGTGTGCAGAGTAAATGAACTAATGAGTAGAAGGGATTAGTGCTCAAATAAACAGTGAAATGTTACTACTCTCTCGCCTTCTGACAAGCCTATCTTGGATGGCACTGCCCTTCTATGACCAGTAGTTAAGAAAGTGCTTCATCAAAAAAGAAAAGAACGTGCTTCAAAAGTTTAGTGAGGGCCAGGTGTGGGGTCTCACACCTGTAATCCCAGCACTCTGGGAGGCCAAGGTGGGTAGATTGCTTGAGCTCAGGAGTTTGAGACAAGCCTGGGCAGGAGCGAGATCCTCTCTATTAAAAGCAGAGAAAATAGCCTGGCCTTGTGGTGAGTACTTGTAGTCCCAGCTACTAGGGAGGCTGAGGCAAGAGGGTAGCTTAAGGCCAAGAGTAAGAAGTTGCTATGAGCTGTGACGCCACAGCACTCAACCCAGGGAAGCAGGGTAAGACTGTCTCAAAAGAAAAAATAAAAGTTTTAGTGAGGGTTACATGAAGTGACCTATGAGATGTTCACAGATTGGCACATACTAAGAATTCAGTTATGAGAAATCTACCTAAAAGGCATTGGGTAACATTTAGATTGGAAAGTCCACGGCATGTTAATAGTCAAGGCTCTTACGTTTTGGTTGCTTTGAATAATTGAGCATTTTCCTTCTATTCAGCCCTACTCAATTTCTGTTTCTTCCATGGAGAAAATCACCTACTATGTTCCCCTAACAATGATAAACCCTAGGGATGTGGAGTGGAGTATGAGCTGAGTACGAGCTGTGTATGACATCGCTACTCTGGGAATCTAGAATGTCACACAGTGCCAATTGGCATGGAGAGAATCTGAAGGTGATGAAGACTTCCTTCCTCCACACCCCCGCTCACCACTTCACCCACGTGCAGGACCAGCAAGAGTGAGGCAGAAATGCATTCAACACTGGACACAGTGCCAGGCTTACTGTACTCAGAGCCCAGGGGTCATCAACTTTCCATGGACACAACTATAGCAAGTACAATATCTGCCCTTATTGGGAGACAAGTTTCGAGACCCCCAGTGGATCCTGGAAACAATGAATAGTATTGAATTATTATGTAATATGTAACAATTACATATATATTTCCCCCCCTTTAGTAAATACCCAGTAGTGGCATTTACATATCAAATTATACATATATGTGTGTGTGTCTGTCTGTGTCTATGTGTCTGCATGTGTATGTGTGTGTCTGTGTGTGTCTCTGTTTCTTCTTTTTAAATTTTCAGAATATTAAGGGATAGTACAAATGTTTTTGTTATATGGATAATGCTTAAGTTGGGGCTTTTAATGAGCCCATCACCAGAATGTTATCCATTGTACCTGGCAGCTAAGTTTTCATCTCTCATCCCTCTCACCCTCACCTTTGCTTGGATTCAGTGTTGTCTACACCTCTGTGTCTGTGTGCTGTCATCAGTCAGCTCCCACTCATCAGTGGCAACAGTGGTGTTTGTTTATTCATTCCTAAGATGGTTCACTCAGGGCAATGGTCTCCATTTCCGTTCAAGTTGCTGCAAAGTGCATCATTTCATTCCTTCTTATGACTGAGTGTAGTCTGTGGTGCGGGTGTGTGTGTGTGTGTATACATACATCACATTTTATTAATCTACTCTTGAATTGATGTGCACTTAGGTTGATTCCACATCTTATCAATTGTGACTTTTTTCTTCAATAAACATTCAAGTGAATGTGTCTTTTTTTTTTAGAAAACAACATTTTTCCTTTGGGTAAATACCTAGTCGTGATAGTTATATATCAAATGGTAGGTGTACTTTTAGTTCTTTGAGTAATGTCCATACTGTTTTCCACAGAGGTTGTGCCAGTTTTCAGTCCCACCAATAGGATGTAAGTATTCCTTTCTCTCTGCACCCACACCAATGTCTATTGTTTTTCAACTTTATAGTAATAGTCATTCTGACAGTGGGAAGGTTACATGTCATTGTGATTTTAATTTGTATTTCCCTGATAAATTAGTGATGGGAAGCATTTTTTCATATGTTTTCTCTTCCAGTTCTTTATCTTCTTTTGACAAACTTCTGCTTGAGTGTTTTGACCACTTTTTGATGGAGTTGTTTCTTGCTAATTTTTTTGAGTTCTTTGTAAATTCTGGATATTAGTCCTTTGTTGGATATACAGTTTGTCAGTATTTTCTACCATTGTAAATTGTCTATTTATTCTTTACTTCTTCCTTTGCTTTGAAGAAAGTTTTTAATTTAATTAACTTTAATTTGTTTACCTTTGTTGTTGTTATATTTGCTTAGGGATCTTATTTACAAATTCTTTGTCTAGGCAGAAGTCTGAAATAGTTTTCACTATGTTTTCTTCTAGAATTTGTGAGATTTCATGCCTTGCATTTAAGTCTTTTACATATTAATTTTTGTAATAGGTGGATATAGGGGTCCTGTTTTATTCTCCATTCTCCTATACAATTTTCCCAGCAGCCTTTATTCTATAGGGTATCCCTTCTGGAGTTGAAACACACTCTTCTTAGTGAAGGATCTTAAGAATGGAAAAAATATATACATATCCAATGTACCCATACTACTATGAAACCAGTATAAAAAATTACACACTCTCATGAACTAGAAAACACAAATATAGTCTAGCAAGTGGAAGAGGAGATGAAAGAGAGGGAAGAGTAATTGGCAGGAGGAAGGAGGGCAATTGATAGGTTCTGAGGTAATGTGCACAATATCAGGGTGTTCAGCACACCTCCCAAGTGAGGGGCTCTTCTGCTACTTGAACTTTACCTTGGAAATGAGAACAATGTAACCTAAAATCTTATGCTCTCACACTAATTTGAAATAAAAAAATTAAAAAGATGTAATGTTATCCTCTGCAGAATCATAACAAGGACATTAGGCAAAAACCTAAGGAAAGCTGAATAAAATATGAAATTTATTTAAAAAATAATTAAGCATCTTTTACACAGTATATGTTGTTGTTTGCTTTCTAGAACATCAGTTCACAGCCATAAATGCCTGTATTAAAAAGACAGAAAAATCACTACCAACCTAATGCCGTATCTCAATGAATTAGTAAAGGAAGAGCAAAACAGACATGAAGACAGCAGAAGAAAAGAAATGACAAAGGGTGGAGTTTGGCTGAATGAAATGGGAACCACAAAGTTAGTTCTCCAAAAAGATAAACAAAATCAAATCACCACTAGGTAGACTAACCAGAAATAGAAGGGAAAGGACTCAAACAAGTTCAATCAGAAATGAGAAAAGAGACATTACAACAGACACCACACAAACACAAAATATTATCCAAGACTTCTATGGAAACCTCCCTGGACACACTCTCATCCACATAGAGCAATGGACAAAGTTCTGGAAACATAAATCAAGAAAAGAATAGAAATCTTGAACAGTGAGCATCAAGATTGATATAGTACTAAAACCTTTCCAAATAATGATAAGAACAAAATCCCTGGAAAAACTTTCTAGTGAAAAAATAAAAAAGTCTTGGACCAGATGGTTTCAGAGCTAAATTTTAGCATAAATACAAAGAACTTGCACATATATTACAGAAATTTCTCTTTAACACAGAGGAGAGAATCCTCCCTAACTCGTTCTAGGAAGCTGGTGTCAGTTTGATACCCAAGCTAGAAAAGAAGACAACAAAGACAAGCAAACTACAGGCCAGTATCCCCTATGAACATAGGTGCAAACATCCTCAGCAAATACTAATAAACTGGACTCAACTACACGTCAAAAAGATAATCCACCAGGCTGGAGTGGGTTTCATCACAGAGATGAAAGGATGGTTCAACATATGCAGATCGATAAACGTGATTCATCACATAATGCAACAACAGGAAGAAAAATGAAGACTATATGATCATCTCAATAGATGCAGAAAAGCATTCAATAAATTTGATTACCTTTTCATGATAAAATCCTTAGGAAATTAGACATAAAAAGAAAATACCACAAAATTATAAAAGCCATGTCTGACAAACCCACATTCAACATGATACTAAATGAGAAAAAGTTAAAGTCCCTCTCCCTAAGAATGGCAACAAAACAAGAGTCACCATTATCACCACTTCCCTTCACTGTAGTACTGGAAGTCCCAGCATTAGCAGTCATGCACTGGTGGCTTTGTGTTTGATTCCTGGCTCAGAAATACACAGAATCAACTAGCAGTTTTGTGAATTTTATAAATTACATGTTCACAGCAATTAAATAATAAAGATACCAACATAATAAAGATTTGTTGATTTTTTAATATGACTGACAGCATAAAGTCTTCACTATATCTTCACTCTTTATAATATCCTTTAATATAACTTTAATATTCCCATTTTAGAGCAGATTAGATTTAATCAGAGTACGTTATAGACTTTATGCAAAGCCTATTTTCTAAATAGTGGTGG
This sequence comes from Galagoides demidoff, assembly GCA_963574575.1. Classification (NCBI taxonomy): domain Eukaryota; kingdom Metazoa; phylum Chordata; class Mammalia; order Primates; family Galagidae; genus Galagoides; species Galagoides demidoff. The sequence continues at coordinate 4,713 of CAUYQV010132169.1, forward strand.
AATCAATCTTTGAATCACAGTCTGTTTGGCTCCAATATCCATAGGTTTTCTTAACAGAGAGTTCTCCTAATACTACATATTTTTGTATGATATTCATAATGCTCAGATGTCCCCCAACAAAGTCAAAATAGACAGTGTCAGATGGATAAAGGAAGTGGGGGCAAGAAGTTAGTTTGTTTAGAACCATTAAAAGGAAAGGAAGGAAAGGAAGAGGGAGGATATTAAAAAGAAAAAAAAAAAGAACTTAAAGAGTTTAAAACTAAGAACCTGGGCTTATCACCAGATGGTTCCTAAGAATAAAAGGCCTCAACAACATAGAGAGGATTTTCCATAAGGCAAAGTTAGGTCTCCTAAAAATTCTCAGCTCGATAAGTGTGAATTAAATGTAAAAAATAGACATTTTTTATAACATTGTCTACATAATCTTATACATTTCAAACTTTAGAAGAAAACTGGATAATACTGAGAGGAACTGTCAGACCGTATGGACTCAACCTGATGTCGCCATGTCTAAAAGGGGAATTGGCTGCTTGGTGCTCAAACACTCTTTTTGCCTTTGTAGATGTCGTTCACAGCATTTCTCACACTGTCCTGTGTTCCAAAAGAAGCTTGAAGTCAAGGATTATGACCAATTACTTTGTACATGTATTGGAAATTTTTATTTGGTTGATCTCTAAAAGTTTTTCTAAAAATATTCTCAGGAGGAGGATTCTGTAAGGCTTAGAGGGCATTTAGTGTAGACATATGGGCAAATTTTCACAACACTGTAGAGCCTTTGAACTAAAGTTTATCAAACTAAAGTTTGCAACTAATTAATGGTTTCAGAAAGCAGTTCATTGGGTTGTGAAGGGCGTTTCTGCAGGCTGACAGTACTCTACTGAAGTATAATTTGTATGCAGTCACATCCATAAAATCTCAAGTGTATTTAAAAAATACTTTATATTGATAAATTGCAGTTATATATATTTATTGGATAAAAGCATAGTTATGATTTTTTAACATAATGTGAAATTATTAGACTAATTATCATAAATAGCACCTCAAATAGTAAACTTTTTATCGAGAACTTCGTAAATTCACTGTCTTCAAATATTAAAGGGTAAAGTAGTCAATTATTAGCTATATCCAGCATGCTGTCCTACTGACCTAAATAAAGAACTGAACATTTTCCTTTCCTTTGAGTAAAGTTTTGTATCATCAGACTAGCATCTCCCCACTCCTCTCTCCTCCTATTCCCTGGTAATGCCATTCTACTTGCTGATTCTATGAGTTCCATTATTTTAGAGTCCATATATGAGTGAGAAAACAGAGCATCTGTCTTTTTGGGTCTTGCCCTTTATTTCACTTAGCATAATGTTCTCCAATACTATGCGTGTTATTGGACATAAATAATTTCTTATTTTTTAAGTCTAAAGAAGATTTCATTGTATATTGACACACCTCATTTGTTCCCATTTATTCTTGACAGTTTCCCATAGCTTGACTACTGTGAACAGTGTTGCAATGAACATGAGAATGTAGATATCTCTTCAACGTATGCTTTGAAGTCTTTTTGATAAATACTCAGAAGTGGTTGCTTGATTACATGGAATTTCCATGTTTAGCATTTTGCGGAACCTCTGTAGTGTTTTTTATAATGGTTGCACTAACTTGCATCCCCACCAACAGCATGCAGAGATTCTCTTCTCTCTATATTCTTGCCAACAGTTGTTGTTGTGTCTTTTTATAATGGCCATTCTAACTTGTGTTGGGTGACAAATCTTTGTGGCTTTAATTTTCATCTTCCTAATGATTAGTAATATTGAACAGTTTCAATCTATTTGAGGTATTCATATACATTATTTTAGTATATGTTTATCCAGAACAACTAATGGTCAATGAAAAAATTGGAAAAGGGAAAATTAAAAGTATCTGAAGGGAAAAAAAAAAAAAAAACAGAAACACACATACAGAAACACATGAGATGCAACAAAAGAGGTTCTCAAAAAAAATTATAACAACAAAAGTCTACTGGGGAAAAATAAGGAGAAAGATCACAAATAAACAATGTCACATATCAAGTAAATAGAAAACGAAGTACAAACTAACCCCAATGTTGGCAAATAAAAAGAAATTATAAAGACAAGAGCAGAAATGCATGAAACAGGGAGCAGAAAAACAATAAAACAAACTAAGCATTAATTTTTGGAAAAGAAACATAAATTATAAACTGTTAGCTAGACTACCAATAAAAGACCCAGAAATGAAAGAGGAGATGTTAAAACTGACACCTAAGTAGTACAAAGTATTATAAGAAACTATTATGGCCAATTATATGACAAAAACATGAATAACCTTGAAGAAATGGATGAATTCAGAGACACCCCCTGCCAAACGCAATCACAAATAAATAGAAAATCTGAAGAGGCCAGTCATGAGAGAGAAGATTGCAGTAATAATGAAAAATTTCCCATCTCCCACTAGAAAAAGAAGCCCTGGACCTGAGGCTTCACTTTCAAATTTTACCAAACATTTAAAAAAAGAACTGATACCGATGCTCTAAAACTACTCAAAAAAAATCAAAGATAAAATATTTCTAAATTAATTTTTGTGAGGCCAGCATTGCACTGATACCAAAGTCAAAATGGAACATCACAAGAAAAGAGACCAAGAGGCCAATATTTTTAATGAACAGGGTGCAAAAATCTTCACAAAAATTGTAGCAATCCAAATTCAATAACACATGAAAATGATAATTCACTAGGATTAAGTGAGATTTTATCCCTGAGATGCAAGGATGGTTCAATAGAGGTATGTCACTGAATGTTATATACCACACGAACAGGATGAAGGGGAAAATCATACAATGCTGTAAAAGATAAAAATAATCTGACAAATTTGGACATCTTTTTATGATAAAAACTCTTAATAAATTAAATATAAAAGGAATGTACCTCAATACGATGAACGCCGTCTATGACAAACCCACAGTCAACATTGTGCTGTAGGAGGATAAAGTCCACAGCAAGGTACAGATGTCCACTCTCACCATTTCTACTCAGTGTGACACTTGCCAGCAGCTACAACATGTAAGATGGGGCCCAACACAGCAGTCAGCACTGTCTGAGTTCCTCGTCTCACTCTTTCTGGTCCAAATTCAACCTCTGCCACTTACTTGCTCTTTGGTCTAGAACGGTTACCCAATCAGTTTTACCTGTCTTTGTCTCCGTTTCCATGGTAGCAATATAATAACACCTACTTCAATGAGTTATTGTCAATGATATTTGAAATACTACATAAAATTTTATAACACAGTGTCCAGCTTTACTTTGAAAAATAGAGTCATGGCCAGGGCTCAGAGGGTGTGCAGAGTTCAATAACCCACTTCCACTGACATCAAGGAATATATGACATAGCAGGAGGAGGAAGTCAATTTAAAATGAACTGACATATTTTTTAATGTCAAAAAAATAAATAAAATAAAATGAGCTGACACAATGGAATGAGCTTTAAAGTTAGCCTTGATCATAAAACCTGTTTTTTATGCTTATTAACCATATGAAATTATAAAGTTACTGAAAAATCTCTTCACTTTTTGGTCATTATAAATAAGCAGAACCCATGGCACTGTTCTGAGAGAGATCTATAAAAGTTGGAGTTAGTGTGGGCTATGAGTTATTGCATATTTTGCATACCCTAAAATAGTGCACATTATTAACACCATTCATTCAAATAATATAAACTCACATAAGCATGAATTTAAGAATACATAAAACAAATGTCTTCAGGAAAGTGTAAGTAAATATTATGCTGTAATAGTTCAGTGGAGAAGTGCATTTAGTTGGAGAAAGGAGGATGTGGAAAATAGTACAGAAATTCAAGAACCACATGAAACATGGGGCAATTTTCAAGCAGAAAGAGTATCTTAAACAAAAGCATGGCTTTAAGAATGTAGATGGGCTCGGCGCCTGTTGCTCAATCAGCTAAGGCGCCAGCCATGTACACCTAAGGTGGCGGGTTCAAATCCCCAGCCCAGGCCCGCCAAACAACAATGATGGCTGCAACCAGGAGATGGCCGGGCGTTGTGGTGGGTGCCTGTGGTCCCAGCTGCTTAGGAGGCAGAGGCAGGAGACTCACTTGAGCCCAGGAGTTGGAGGTTGCTATGAGCTGTGATGCCATGGCACTCTACCCAGGGGGATAACTTGAGGCTCCGTCTCAAAAAAAAAAAAGAGTGTAGATGGACATAGGTAATTACAGTTCCTATTTTAACAGGGAATATACAAGTAAAATATTGGAAGAGATTCATGAATTGATGTATTTATGCTTATTTCATAGGTAAATGGGAATCAACAAAGTTTTGAGAGTAGGAATAATCATTGCTGCCCCTGTGTTTTAGAAGAGTAATTGCAAGTGGTGTATGGATATAAAATGTAGGGAAATATGTTGGGGATCAGAAGAAGATTTAGAAACAGCTATGAGAATAAGGATAAAGGCTAACAGCATTGTGTGTATTTACTGTGTGTCTGAGGTGTGCTTAGTGCTTTAAGTGTATTTTTATCTTACATTGTCACACTATGTGCTATTTTTTCTTATTTGGGGATTCATTTAGGGTACAAAGATTCAAGTTACACTAATTGCATTTGTGTAGAAAAGTCCCATGTGTTGCTCCCCGAAGAGGTGTGCCAGACACCATGACCCCCCACTTCCTTCCCACCTTCCCTCTCTCTACCCCCCTTTCTCCCACCCCTCACCATGTACTAGGTCGTCAATTGTCCTCATCAAAATTGAGTATATAGATTCTTGCCTCTCTATTCTTGTGATGCTTTGGGCAAGAGAGATGAATAGAATCTTCTCTAAAGAAGATAGACAAATGGCTAATAAACATATGAAAAATAGAAATTTCTCTGAGACAGACAAATGGCTAACAAACAAATGAAAAAACCATCCCTAATTATTACAGAAATGCAAGTCAAAACCACTCTGACATACAACCTAACTCCAGGGAGAATGGCCCACATCAGAAAGTCTCAAAGCTGTGGATCCTGGCATGGGCGTGGGGTGAAGGGAACACTTTTACATTGCTAGTGGGAATGTAAACTAATACAACCTTTTTGGAAGGAAGTATGGAGAATCCTCAAAGACTCAAACTAGACCTCCCATTTGATCCTGTAATCCAGTGGTTCTCAACCTATGGGTCACGACATTAAAGGGCCGTGGCATTAGAAAGGTTGAGAACCACTGCTGTAATCCAAATACTGGGTATCTACCCAGAAGAAAAAAAAAAATCCTTTTATCATAAGAATACTTGCACTAGACTGTTTATTGCAGCTCAATTTATAATTGTCAAAATGTGGAAACAGCCTAAGTGCCCACCAGCCCAGGAATGGATTAACAAGCTGTGGTATATGTACACCGTGGAATACTACACGTCTTTTGTACTAACTTGGATGGAGGTGGCACACATTCCTCTTACTATGTACTATTTTTAATTGCATATATTTCACAAATGAGAAACTTAGGCTTGGGGAAGTGGACGTAAAGTTGGATGTCACACATCAGTCAAGTCAGTGCTGGGCACAGGATTCAAAGGAGGTAAGTATGGTTGAAACCAAAATCCATGTTCTCTGATGTTGTCACACTAGACTATATTTTCAAAATTCTTTGTATGTTTAGAGACAAGTGAGACCAAAACCATACCCCTGGTAAGAATGTTCAGACTTTTAAAAGAAGCAAACTGGTTTGGGTTTCCACTTGTCTCTCTGCCCTGGTGTGCGCATTCCAAAGTTAAGCACACACTAATTTACTGCAGGATAACCCCTTAGCCTGTTTGTTGAATGAGTGAGTGAGTGACTGTGCATGAGTTCTGCCAGGCCTGTTAGGCAGGGAGACGTTGGCACAGTGAGTAGCCGGCCTGTATTTGAGAAGGCAAAATGCTAGACCTTTTGTTGGTGAGTCGCATGACAAATCTTTCCATGCCTGTCTGGTTTTTATAATCCTACAAGGACTCTTCGTTGTTCATGACATTAAATTCAACTTCAGGAGCATGGCGCAAGAAGGCCTTTGTGGCATGCAGCACCACTGGCTTTCCAGACTGACCCCTCTGCTGCTCCCTTAACTTGGGGCCGGCTCACTGGCTTCTTAGCTGACCCTGAAATATGCCACACTATTTCATGTTTCTTATACTTTCACCTGTCATTTCTTTGAGCTGGGACGCTTTTACACATTTCCATGCAGTTCTAAGCTAGTGAATAAAGCACTTGCCCTCTGCCGCCTCCATGCAAGCCCTTCCTGGCATATGTCATTCTCCTTCCCACCTTCTCTTTCACTGTACCTTGAGCACAACCTGGAGAAACCCACATTACTGAAAATCAAACACCAGGGACTCTTCTTTAGTCCTGCCCTCCTCTCATAATTCACATTGCCCAGTGATCTGGTTAGTTCTAAAAATAGACAGTTATGACACTCAAGCTCAGAGAAGTTAAGTAAATTTACAATGTCAGGCCAATGACATTTTAAGCACTAAAACTCGGATGTGCCTGAGTGTGAGGCTGGATTCTCCTGCTCTACCACCTGGCCCCAAGACAAAAAGGGCTTTTACAGTAACCATGCACCAATTACACGCTGGAGAAAATGGTGCAACAGAATCTGCTTATTCGGAACAGTGAAAACAATTTTAGTCCCTCAGATTTCTACATGTGTTAGTACTGAAGAGCTGACCAATTTACACCAGCTGGAGGAAAAAGACATTAATTTACCATGTATTAAGTATATTTTGTCTGTGTGCTAAGTATTAGTGAATTTGGTGTCTGTAGTTTCACTCCAGCTCACTTATTGTACGTGCTATTACTTAATAAATAATGATTAAGTTATTCAACAGTTATCAAATACCTAATACTTCAAAGTCCCAGAATTAAATGTGATGTAAAAAAAAAAAATTCTATGAGTGAATTACGTAATTTATCATACTCTTTAGAACAGTTTCTTCGTTTTTAGTTACATTCAAAATAGACAATAAAATGTCTTACTCTTTGAACATTTACAACTCAGTTTTAGGAAATAAAAATATTGTCTTTACTTGGTTAGTCACTTTTACATTGTTTTATCAATTGTTTTCAATCTTTTGAATTAAATAATTAATTTAAACAATTAAAACTTTAAAAGTAGTTTACAAAAAGTAAAACTAAAGGCAAAAATCAATCAAACTAAAAAAAAAAAAAAAAAGATCCCCTGTACTATTCAACAGAGATCTCAAACATAACCAAAGAATGTTTGTCCAGAGATAGTCTGGTCTCCACAGTATGTTCAACACCTACTATACACTTACCAGAGTTTGGCAACAAGGTTTGTTCTGCCCTTTTGAGTGAGTCCTTTCAGAAGTAGATATATCACATTCTATAATTTCACAGTTTCTATTTTTAATAAGAAAAACAGTTACTCAGTAGAAAACAATAAATACCATAACACTATCTTTTAATAAATACAAAGATAATCCAACACAATGGATTACCATTGTCAATTTTAATAGGAAGAGATTATTTAAATCTTTTTTTTTTAATAGAGATAGAATCTCACTTTCTCACTTTCTCACCTTTAGTAGAGTGCTATGGCATCACAGCTCACGGCAACCTCCAACTCTTAGGCTTAGGGGATTCTCTTGCCTCAGCCTCCTGAGCAGCTGGGACTACAGGAACCCACCACAAGGTCTGGCAATTTTCTTGTTGCAGTTTAGCCAGGGCTAAGTTTGAACCCACCACCTTCAGTATATGGAGCCAGTGTTCTACTCACTGAGCCACAGGTGCCACCCAGGAAGAGATTATTTATTAATTAAAATTCTTCATGAAAGCAGAATAATAACACCACAGCATTTTTGGCATTAATCCCAAAACACCTCAATTCCAAATATGAATACAAAGATGATTCCTTTATCCATTCTTAGAGGGAGAGATGCACTACAGAACTTTCTTTAAATCCTGAAAAACTGCTTCCTTATGATCACTGGACATTTTTACACCAGAATTGATTTGTTTTTGTGACCACTGGGTTGTAGAATTTCACCATGACAGATGATATCTTGGAGACAATAATTAAAAAAAAAGTTAAAATAAAAAATAGATGAAACCTTCTTCTTTTCCTTATGAACATTGCTGTAAGGGTATCATGGAAAAGCAATGTTGTGGAAAATAAGCACACTTATTGAAATAAAAAATGTGTTTTAAATAAAGGTGACCATCTGCTCGCTCAGACAAAATGGCGAGCTTCTTTATTTGAGATTGGTTTATATAGGGAATTTTGTATATAAGCACAATGCAGCAATGACCTCATTGATCCAATTAAACATTACCTTGATCCAATTAAGCATCATGTGACATCTGATAATCCACTCAACATACACCTTTTAACATAACCCTATCATCATAACCCAATTTAACATAATGGAAAACATGTTGTTAGCCATTACTTCTTTGTTCTTATATGATGATGCCTGAGGCTATGGAGGAACAAGGTAGATTGAATACTTGCCCTTGCTGACCTTGCTGTTTGGAGGCTATTACTTTGAATCTTTAAGCAAGGCATAAAGAAACTTCTTGGGCATACAGGAATTCATGTGCAAACCTTTGCTTCCATGTAGACCCTAAGTCAGGGGGGTGTGTTGGAGACTTTTATAAGGAATTTTCAGGCTGGACATCTCAAAAGCCTTTTATGAGCCCAAGTTTCATCTGTGCCATTAGATTCTGTATGCATTGGGTAAATTCCTCTTCTTGAGGTTCCCCTAGCACATTTTCATTCCCAGACCTGTCAGCAAGTGACCTTTGTCACTTACTACAGATCAGGAGACATTACTGATGGGTATCTGCCCAGTTTTCCAAACGGCTTTTTCATTGGCCTTATAAAGTCAACCTAATTCCTTAACACAGTCTGGAAATGCTATTCTAGCCTAAGCCTTGGTCATATTAGGCCTGCAACCAACCTGGCCACATGGGATTCTGCCTCAGTTTCTCACAAGTATGCCTGCACAGTCTTTTCACTGCTCTCTCTCAAACGGCTTTTTTGACCAGAGGCATATAGGCATTTCACCTATAATGTATAACTAGATTATATTGGATTAATATTTACAAGGAGTACAACATGATGAAAATTTTTAAAAGCACTTGAGTTTGAAAACAACTCAGAACCACCTAGCCTGTAGAACTAGAAAAGGAAAAGTTACAGAAAGAAGGGAGACGTAGAAAGATAAACCAGTGTGTGTTCTGATATTTTTCATGGAAAATTTGCTAATTCATTTGCAGTAGCTGAGAAGTTAAAAAGTGTAGCAGAATTATGTACTGTCTGAAACATAAGAATATTATTCAGTAATACAATAAGCCTGCAGAGATCCCTCTTCCTCCAAGATGGAATTTAGTAAATGGGTAGCCTTCAAAAGGCTACATTTGGGAGGGAAGTGGCAGGGAAAGGAATAGCCATAACAAAGACTGAATCCCAGAATCAAGCAACACTAACTGAAGATGGGAACTACACCAGGGAATGAAAAATAAGTTCTAAGTGCAGGAAGATAAGATCACTCACAGCCTCAAATATCTTCTAAAGAATTTCATGACACATAATTAAAAATGAGCAGTCATCCCAGAGATTAAAAATAAAATGATATAAAATTAAGAGGAAAAGACATTGGAAAAATATCATTGGGAGAACTAAATATTAAAGATATCATATGCAGAAAATAAAATAAATAATTTTATTGATTGGGAGAATAAATTTTATTGATTGGGAGGATAAGTAAATATTAAAGTTATGATATACAGAAAACAGATTAAATAATTTGATGGGTAATATCTACAGAAAATGGGAATGAATGACATTGAAGTTTTAGGTTGTAAAATCATCAAAATTAAGAGGTCAATACATGAGATTATCAGAGTTTAACATCACGGTGGTAGGATTAAGGAACTGAAAGATAAGTCAGCATATTGAGGCTAAGATATGGAGAGCATTAAAAAAAAAAAAGAAAATTCAGAGGGAAAAATATAGGTGACATATGAGCTAGCATATGGTCTGCCGTATTTTTAAGTGGTGTTTCTAAAGACGAGAAGAGACAGAAAAGACAAAATAGTTGAAGATCAGAGAAAAGTTTTCAAACCTGATGAAAGATACCAAAACAGAAATAAGTATTAAAAATTCTATGCAGGATAAATAAAAAGAAATTACAGCAGAAAATATTATAGCAAAACTCTAAAGAAGAAGGAAAATGAGATTATTTTCAAAGAATCCAGGGTTTTCTGTTTGTTTTGTTTTCAGTGTATTTTACATCAAAAGGAGCAACAAGAAGCCCCGGCACAGATAACCAATGTTACTGAAAACCATTGAGTGAAAACTACAAAAAATAGAGGGCTTTGTTACGTTCATGAACTAGGGGACTCGTGTTTTAAGAGTTTTGTTTTCCCTAATCTGACCTATCAACTCAATGAAATTCCATTAAAAGGGTCAATTTAAAATCAAAGGGCCAGGAAAGCAAAGACAATGGTGAAGAAAGGTAGAGATGTTTTGCTTCACTGCCAGCTATCAGCCACGGAAATTAAGGAAATTTGGTATTGACATTAGGGTAGAAACATAGATTAACAAGAAAGAAATAGTAGTTTAGAAATTGAGCTACTCCTAGGCAACATTCAGAATTTACAAAGGTAAAATGTACACAAACAGGGTGAAATATTTGTTCAATGTAGGATGCTACATCATTTGGTATTTATATGGGAAATGAATCGTGCCTCATATGTCCTGCTTAAACAAAAGTCATTTCAGATGGGTTTTAGACATGAACAGAAGTAAGTAAAGAGAAAACAATTGGATACAATACAATGTCTTCAGACTGCTAGAGACCAGGTTTTGGAGCATATCCTGGACAACATCCCTAGATCTCTGTCTCTGCAAAGAATAATTCACATTAGCACACATGGTGTCAGGTGCCTGTAGTCTCAGCTACTCAGGATGCTGAGACAGGAGGATCACTGGGGGCCAGGTGTTCGAGGTTACAGTGAGGTGTGACTGTGGCGCTGCACTTCAGCCTGAGTGACAATGTGAGGCCATCTCTAAAGAATAAATAAATAAATAAATAAAAATAAAATACACAGTAAAATTCTGAATGTTAGAGAGGCAAAAATGTACTGGCCAGGGACAGGGCACCCGCAGAATGAGCCTGCAAGTTTAGTCCTGCTATGACCTCCTGTGTCTCAGACTTGGAGTTGAAGTGGCAACCCAGAAATGGCAAAGGCACAGGCTGAAAAATGAAAGGACAGAAGTTCTGTGCCCTCCAAATAACTAGGAAGGGAAATCTAGCAAGGCAGAAAACCTTAAATAGAAGAAAATATGGAGTGGAGCACAGAGATCAATTTAAAATATGAAACTAAAACTTTTAGAAAAACTCACAGAAAATATCCTCACGATTTAGGATAAGACAAAAAGTTTTTAAATTCAAGATCAAAATCATGACCCATTAAAGGAAAAAAAAAGGAGAAAATAATCTTTATCAACATAGAAAAATGTTTGCCCCGTGAAAGAACTTGTTTGGAAGATAAAAAAGTCAAAATACAGGTTGACAGAAGACACTCACAACCATGGATCTGTGGTGTCTGGTCCAGTAAAACACTCTCACTCTTGGTAGTAAAAATAAAATAAAATGAAACAAACAAAACCCCCAACAATCCAATGAAAAAGGACACAGAATATAAGCAGCACCCACAAAGAGCATACAGAGAGTAATCATGTAAATAGCACAACATTGCTGGATTTCCATAGGAGGCAGGAGGACTGGCTTCCTTTTTTTAAGACTGATTTAATGTGGTAAGTGTTGACTGTATTTTTTTTTAATGTAATAGAAGTGAATTAGTCGATGGAGGTTGTAATGAAGTAAAAGTTGAAGAACTGCTGTTCTTATGACACATCTTTCCATTTGGTTTTATATTTAAACATTGGTTCCGAATATATCTCTGTTTAACATCCTGTCTCATGAAGCATCATTAATTACACTCTTGAAATGTGAAATATTATTTCCACTAGTCTGGAACACATGCACGTATTAATACAGATTATAAAACTTCTCAAAATTTTAGTTCGTACTTGTATCAATCAAAAATACACATTCTTTTACTTTTCCCCCCAATGATATAGAATTTTTATTTGACATCTCACAAAGTAACTTCTTCCAAGAATGAAATAGCTACAAATGTGAAAAAAATCAAGAGTCCATATAGGTTGACAGACATACGTGAAATATAGTTCAATGCCTTTTTTCTATTCAAAACACACACACATATTTTATTTGTTTTTTAAGTGACATATTCACATGCGTGAAAATTCCAGATGTGTGAAGAATTTATGGTGCAGTCTCTCCCTTTTTCAATGCCCCTTCTCTTCCTAGACAGCCTCCTCCATTACTGACTTGTCTGTTTTTCAAGAGTATTTTTCTCTTAGCTCTGGGTCCCGGGATTGTAGTTTCAACATATCTATGTTTATCAAGTAAGTCCACAGACTCCTGATTTGTTTTACCTGGAGCAGCCAAATAGCCATTTTTTCTTTTTTTAAATTTCCTTCTCCCTACAATATCCTTCACACATCCAATGAAGTAATTTTTAAATGTTCTATCACAGCCGCTTTTATTTTTTATTTCTTTTTTGTTATTATATCTCTTACTTCTGGTTTAAGAAAAAACAACCCACCAGTGATTTGTTGCGGAACATTAAGCCACTGACCATGCTGTTCCACTGTCTGTCTTGGCTCCCTGCCCACCCCGCTGACCTCAGCCCCATTCCCTCTCCCAGGTTCAAGTTCACTACGTGGAGACTTCACAAGTCCCATTCCCGCTGTCATGGACTCTTGTGTTCTCTTTTACCAATCTCATGATTAGGCTGTTCTGACTTTTGATGCTCAGATGGAACGTCGCTTTTTAAGCACGACCCCTCACGTGTGCATCTTATCTGAAACCCTGTCTGCCGTCCTCAACCTTGTCCACCACACTTTATCAACACTTTCTACTTCATGCTTTCAAATTACTCTACGTGTTAACAGCATTTTCACATTTCAAATGATCTTATGTATTTTCTTGCTTTTTTTTTTTCCTTCAATCTGATTATTCTTTTAAAAACATGTGCTTAGTCAGGATCAGGACAGGAGCTTTGTCTTGATTACCACTGAGTTTTCAGTACCTAGGTAGGGCTTGGGTGCCGGGGAAACTGGGAGTGGGTGTGCCAAAAGCATCCCTCGATAATCATCAGAGGATTTTAAAAGCTATCACTCACATAACGAAGACAAGGTATACAACCTCTGTGGGATATTTCCTTCATGTCTAAACTGGGTGGAACACAACATTTCTCAGAAACTCATATTATTAATTCCATGACATGTTTTAAGTTATAGAAATCACCTTAGTGACAGCTCTTCTCTGACTTCCAAAGATCCACAGAGCTGGACCGTGGGAAAGTGAGGAGGAGGAGGAGGAGAAAGATGAAGGTAGAGGGGAGAGAAGAAAGATGAAAAGGAAGGGGAAGAGAGGAAGAAGAGAATTAAAAAAAAGCTAAAACATAAAGAAAAATCCTAAATATTGTGAGCTCATGGAGTGTATAAATATTCAATTGTTTATTCAGCCACATATTGTTAAATTAGGGATCCTGCCAAGATTATGCCACAGTTTTCACAAAACTTGACATAAGTACTCGTATAAATCACAGGGTTTTTTATCAAAAATCAAAAAAGAGACAATTTGAACAATATCTGTTACCTGGATATTGGTAACAGATGGGGTATATGTTGGATATTTCAACGTGAGTCAGCAGATGTCAGACACAGTGTATACAGGGGTACAGGTCAGTTGATGAGTCATTGCCAGATTTCACCTCAGCTTAGCTTGGAGGTTATGTAAGCTGAAAATTGATTTGGGCTGTATGAGCCAGAAAAAGAAAATAGCAATGGATTAATGACAATGGCAAATTCTCAGCCCCAAATTCAACGTAGATGTGTGCCAAACTCACTGTGTCAAGTCCGAGCTCCAGGGTCTCTGGATGTTTTGCATACCCTCTGTCAAATCTGTACCTCACCTGACTACTTTGGAGATAGTTACCTTCTGAAAAATAAGCACAGGCTGCCTTTAGAGAGGTCTGAGTATAACATTTATTTGGAAATGTCAACTCCTCAGAAGCTTAGTGGACTTCCAGTGTATCTGTCTATGATTAATTTCGTGGGCCTCTCCTGGGCATAGATGTCACAAGATATACTTTAAATGTGATAATTTCTGCCTTTTAGCCGCAAGCCCCTCTGCTTGGTTTAGTCCTCCCTGAATGGGTGAAGGCTATTTAGAAAAATAAACTCCCATGGAAAACACATTCAGGAAAGCCAGTCCAAAGTCGAGCAAAAAGTCCTTGAAGATTGTTGGGTTCTTCAGTACTTTGGGACACATTCTTAACTTTGACTATGATTTCTGTTTTGCAGTGATACATTATGATTGTTTGAACTTTCTGTACAAAAATAATTGTTTACTTTACTTTTCAATAATACAATTCTCCATATAATAAGACTACGAATTTAGGATACAGGGTCTAAGCACACAGCACATTCCTCAGGGCTGGGATACTTCTTCCTGCCTTGTTCTGCAGAGCAATAAGATGTAATCTGAGTTTATTTTCATCTTACCTTTGGTGAGTGTATATTCTATTTTGCTTAAACTAATCCTGGCTTATACCCCTTTTCAGGCATATTTATTAATAGCTCCCCTTTCAACTATGAAAGTGCCTGAGTACAGAAGACAAATGATGT